>MEHQ01000476.1:0-174268 GCA_008828725.1 Saccharina japonica | reverse complement strand
GGGTGCGACTGGGAGGTATGGTCGCGTATCATGGCACACACCTACTGGTGACTGTGCAGCTATGTGAGGAACGGGGGAGGAAAGGGTTCTTTCTTCGAGGTGGTGGTACGATTGGGACTACCAGTATCATTTATCAGGTATGTTTTTTTTCTGCCAATCCCATTTATTATTTATTATCTTCACCTTGCTTTGCTCCTGTTCCTTCCTATTTAATAATACTACAGTAGTACAGTAGTAATAGTCGTGTAACTCAGATGCGGGCTGACATATGTATTGTGTACCGGTACGTTCATGGTCCAAGTAGGCCGGTGGCACGCGGGGGGGAGGGGGGGGGGGGCCCTTGAGGGGGGGGGGGGGGGGGGGGGGGGGTCCTTGATAGGAGACGATGTACGGGGGGGCAGGGTCTTGATGGGAGATGGCGAGTGGTCGCGTGGAGCGCGCTTGACGGTAGGTATGGTATGGCGATTTTGCACTTGTGATAGACGAAGGTAGAAGGCCAACCATTCAACATTGGTCGTACGTAGGAGGTCAGGATCGGACCACGACCGAGCCGACAAGGATGCCGGTACAGCAGTATTGCTCGGTGTTTATCTTGTACGTGAAGCTACAGGGCCGCGTGTTGGGGAATGGTGTACCCGACAAAACAAAACAGTTTCAGGGCATTTTCGCACGGTCCACAGAGGTTGGGCTTCATATATACTTGAGTATAGACGAAATGCTCGATCTCACAGCTGCCTTTTTTTTTCATATACCTCGGGAAAAACACAGGCGCAGGCAGTCTCCGGTGCTACGACCGTATTCCCCCCGTATTACCGCCTATACTCATCCTTTACGTTGTTCATTACATACGTTAATTATTTTTACATGTTAGTTTTTAAGTTTTAAATGCCAAGCCTTGGTTTGTAAACTGTCACTTCAAGCAGTATATCGTATGGTACATGCATACGAGGTATCCTCGTTTTTCTCTGTGTTTTCCTTTTGTTTTTCTCCTTGATGTCTTCTTCTTCGTTTTTTTTTTGTCCTCCTCCCCTTTTTATTGCTTGCTCTCGTTCTTGCTCTCGTTCTTGCTTTTGTTCTTGCTCTTGCTCTTGTGTTCTCGTTCTTGCTACGAGTATTGTGTTTTGTTTTTGTCCTCGGTCTAGTTCTTAGCCCTTTCAGTACTCCAGTGCACATAAACATATACTTGGCTCTAATTCCAAGTTGTTTGTCCCCGAAACGGGAGTGCAGTCCTAAAAGGGGTTAACCCCTTAAGAACCGATCCCCCGTTTTTGGGGGGAAATTACTTGGAATTAGTGTGGGATAACTGTTTTCAGTTCCGAATGGGTTAACCTCGCCCCTAAGTATTGCTCCTGCCCTTGTTCTTCCTTGACTACGCTACTATTAATACAATGTTTTTCATCTTACCGGAGTTTGGCTTCCCCTCCCTTTTTGCCTGTGCGGGCAAAAACGATACAGGGCATCAACTCCGTCCCTGCGGAGCTGTGGCTCTTGCCGAGGTGGTTCCCCTTCCACCCCTGGCGCATGTGGTGCCACTCAAGGATGGTCTACCTGCCCATGAGCTACCTCTACTGCACCAGGTATGACACGTAGACTTTGCTTACCACTGCCTATAGCGGGCAATCGGCACTATAGAGGGACCACTACTAAGACTGTAGCGGGCCATAGTAAACAGGACATACGGTAGACACAAAAATATATATATATTTACCCACTTTTACTGCCAATATGTGGTCCTATTTACTAGTGTTTACTATGGTCCCCCGTAATAGCTGTAGCAGATAACCGGCACAGTAGAGGGACCACCACTGCAGCGCTACAGCGGTAGGCATGATGAGAGATCGCTCGATAATTCGAAAGTTAAAGCTCGATAGTTCGATATATATCCCAACATGAAATGATAACACACGGCACGATGTCACCGTCAAGTTTCGTGAAGAATTGACGAGTCGGTGCCGCGGTGGGCGGGCTATATACGATATGATGCCATTTGTTTTGTGAGGTTACTATTAATATTACAGGGGGCCATAGTAATACTACTGTAGTATCAGAGACCCACGACGGACCCAAAAACGCATGTACTATTATTACGGACCTAGGACCATAGTAAATAGAACCAAATATTGTTAGCGAAAATAGGGAAATATATAGGTTTTTGTGTGTGCCGTAGGTCCCATTTACTATGGTCCTCCCGTAACAGTAACACCTCTATGTTTAAGACGCCACATTTGGTTCTGATTGCTATATATATTCCCGCGTAATATTGTGTTGGGACCATAGTAAATAGGACCAAATATTGTTAGTAAAAATAGGTAAATAGATGGGATTTTGTGTCTGCCGTAGGTCCTGTTTACTATGGTCCTCCGTAACAGCACATGAGGAGCTCCCTACATTTGCCCGAAACCCGTTTTTGAGTATAAAATGGAAGAGCTCATCGGCAAAAGGAGATACTCACCGAGCACCATTGTAAAAAAAAATGAGACTACCGTACGTACGTGTACTACGGTGTTTGCCAAGAATTTGGGTTGAAACCAATTTGGGTTGGAACCAAATTTGGTTGGGTGTCTTGCACTTGTTTCCTGTATACTGGCAAATCCCAACGCACGAATACATAGGATCGTCTTAAAGGCGGTGGGAAAAAATGAATAATACTGACGATTTTAACCGAACTATTCTTGGGTTGGGTGGGTTGGGAAATTCCTGGGTTTAAGATTCCAGTCAGTCTCAGAACCAGTTTTTTGGGGGGCCCAAATGTGTATCACTCTACAATGCCATGGCTCTGACTCCCCTCTACCCTTCGCTGTCTGTTGTGTACCGTCGGGCGTTACGTACTGCCGTTGGTACAATGTTACCGTTGAAACGTACCATTGCCGTTTGGGCCGGGCCGCGCAAGGTTCAAGCACGACGCGGCGTCTGACCCGCTGTGCTCAGCCCTGCGGAAGGAGCTTTTTATCACGCCGTACGACCAGGTAGGTGACTGTTAATAACTTGCGCGGCAATTGACACTTTCGAGAGCGGCGGTGGGGTGGGATGGGATGGGATGGGATGGAGAGTGGGATGGACGGTGGGGTGTGTGGGGGGGTAGGGGCCCATGTCATGCAAGCCGGTCGCCCCGGTGGTCTAACAGGTAACCACGAAGCCTGTTAGGTTGGAGGTCGAGGGTTCGAGTCTCCATATGGAGATTTTTATTCTCAAATGACACCAACTGCTGTAGAGAGCGCATATTATAGCGTGGGTAAGCACAATTCGACGAGAGTTGACAAGGGAAGAAAGTGCTGAAATCTTCTCGCGATAAAAATGCAAGGCAAGAACCGTAGTGGGGGAGGAGGGAGAAGAGCCTACTTTGTGACCCCGGATCTGAGTTACGACTAGGAAGGAGAGAGAAAGGAAGGGCGAAGATTATAAATGGGATGGAAAAATAAAATAAAAATGGCAGTAGTCATATGAGCTTCGACCGTCGCATTCCTACAATGCCGGGACGGAGCACGTCGAGTTTTTACCGACCGGGCAGACATTGCTATTATCACCAAGCGCGAAGCGCCGTGGGGTATTCTTGGCGAGTCTCATGAAGGGTGGTGTTTCATCCTCTGCTAAAAACCGATTGCGATTATTTGCTGGTTGTGTTCGTGTTTTGTAAAAAATCATTCATAGTTTCGGTATTGCCCCATACTGATCGTACTATTGGCACAGCACTATCGCAGCAGGAGGAACTGAACCATCAACACAGCAGCAGCAGCAGCAACAGCAGCAGCAGTCAGGGAGTACATGTATTACTAGTGCGACAAAAGAGCCAAGGGCTAAACCGAATGACCAAATAGAGAGAAGCGTACCGTTACTACCCCAAGTGACATTTGACAATACACTATAAGTGGGGCGGTCCTCGTTCCCAGACAGTTTCCTCTCTTGCATAGTTGTGGTATGGAGTACATAACACACTGAGGTGGGGCGGTACCTCCTCGGGTTCATCTACACGGAACGGAGTGACATACCTTGGGTGCGACCTTGAACCTGTGGAAAATAAGGCGGTACCAAATATATATATCACGGTTTTTGTCGTGGTCCGCACATTTTTTTTTTCAGATTGTCCAGAACGCGCGGCGAAAGCCGCGTACTGGTCGAGCCTTAAGCCGGGACTAGGGTTGGGGTCAGGGTTAAGGGTTGAGATTGGGCTGCCGGTCGACGGCTTCTCGTGATTTTTGTTATTTAAAACAAAAACACGTACGTAAAAACACGTAAAACCAGCAAGAAATGATACTATATTTGGTACTTTATCTGGTACGATTTATGGGATAAGACCGGTAAAGGCACCTCGTACTCTCTAGGGGAAGAGTACCTGGTACCGACGCCTGTCAATATGGAAACCTGCTGTTGTTGTTTGTTGGTTTTGGCAGGTGGACTGGGACGCCCATCGGCACAGCGTCTGCCCCATGGACGCCTACTCTGAGGTGCACCCGGCCATGCGCTTCCTTCAAAACGTCCTGGCTGTCTACGAGCGGTGGTTTTGTGTCGGTCCTATCAGGTGAGGGGAGGGGCGCTACGTACGGTCGAGCAGAGCATAACTACGAATGGTATTGTTTTTTTTCTTCAAGTTGTATGATAGAACTAACTATAAACTCGTTTGGGCTGGTCGGTGTTATTTGCCCGGGTTGCCCGGTGACTTATATATATATATATATATTCGTTAGCTTTCAAGAGTTTTTATTTTATTTTTTATGTTGTTCGTCCTTGGCCGGTGGCTACGTACGAGTATCGTAGCTGGTACGAGAAACAAACGTCGGAGGTGTTCCCCCTTTTCAGCTGGCGACACCCCCCCGGGATTTTAAAGTCAACCACAATCATCCCGAAGGGGGACCTTCATAGATATCATATTTATCCCCCTGTATACTATAGATGAAGGTAAGCTTACCACAATTCCACTTCGTGTGTCTAGTTAACTCGTCGCTCCCGTTCCAACAGCAGACCCGGCGGCTCGTATTGTTTTGTGTTGTATTGCGTTGTATTGCAGGGGTGCTTTATCTAGTAAGTGTTGGATTATTTTACGAGTACGTACCTGGCATATAGATCCTATCCCTAACTCTAGGCATTCATACGTGGTATAGTTTGGCATATTATATTATGGGACGGAAAATGTGCACAATTGTCAAGTATACCGGTACACGTTGGTATACTTACCGTGTGTATTGGTATTACTGCACGTACCCAGCAATATACCTGGTGTGCTGTAACTGGTAGAATACCAGTACATGGTTTATTTACCGCTACGAGGTAGTACAACTTGCCTTTTGGTGTCGTACAATAGTAAGAGTATTGTATAGTACCTTATTCCTCACTGGACAGTTCGTATAGTGTAGCACAATGTTCAGAGCAAAACGGCAGCATTACTAGCATTCTGTGGGGACTCGCGAGGACTCAGACATTTCAGCTTCATGTACCCCGGGGACTCAGTACTTCAAAAGGACTCGGGACTCTGACGACCTTCCTTCGGAGTATTTGTATAACACCATACTCGTACGGTACAGTCCACACAGTGTAGCACAATGTTCAAAGCAACACAACAGTGTACAGCGGCGCTTGTTCTTGGACTTTTTCACGCCTCAGGCAGACGATCGATCCCTTTGTACGTAAATCATGATCTACTGCAGAGCTTTCAGGGCAGAAATATTCCTGATCCGTATGATCTGTATTATCTGTATTATCTGTATTATCTGTATGATCTAGCTCATGTTGCCGCCTGGGGGTTGGACCGGCTGACTCACCCCGCCCGATCAATCAATCAAGCAATCCATCAATCAAACAATCAACTAACCAAGCATTCAACCAACCAAATCGGTCAAACAAAACGTTCGATCCACCAAAAGCATCAATCACCAATCAAAGAAGAAGCAACCAATCGATTCCCCCGACCATCCTCGCCCAGCCCGTCAAGTAATCAAGCAAATCAATATTCGGCCTATGAAGTTACCAACCAGTGGACCGACCAACCCATCAAGTGATAGCAATCCACCAATCAACCACTCACGTGATAGCAATCCAATCCATCAATCAATCGCGTGATAGCAATCCATCAATCAACCAATCACGTGATAGCAATCCATCAATCAACCAATCACGTCACAGTAATCCATTAATCAACCAATCACGTGACAGCAGTAATCCATCAATCAATCAGTCAACCATCGGCCAACCGAGCAAATCCAAGCCGAACAGTCAACAACCAGTCGACGATCGATTCACCAAAAACCGTATGTACGTACATCAATCAATCAATTAATCAATCATCAATCGCTGCTCAATCAAAACACCACATCAACCCTCAAAAATGAAGCTGGCCAAGGGCTACGGCTACGACACAACTAACCCACCATTTGTCCCGCCAGCCAACCATGGGTCCACAGCTTCAGAGAAAGAGAGACGCTACTGCTTCGGTTGTGATCACCGCTTTGGTTTTACCCGCGAACCAACGCGTTACGGTTATATATGTACCGGGAATAAATACACCGCACGCAGTTTTGGTATTTCGGGGCGCTACGAGCAATGATAATATACGGTACCAGGTAACGCTGTTTTAATTAAGCATGTGGACATTTTTGTCTCTACGTACGGTACAACAACGTGCCATGAGAGGTGGTCTACACCGCTAATTATCGACCCCTTAATAACTGGTCCCACACATTTGAGGACAAACTGCTTAAAATTAGTGTGGGACATTTTTTTCAGTTCTGAATGGTTAACAGTAACGCGGAATTGCTTGTGCGTCACATATAGTATACCAGGTATGTATGCATATGTTTGTTTCATAACTCCTTCGTCGGCGTTTTACTTCAGTAGAGTGTGCTTAGTTCACCCGTCGCTGCTGCTGCTGAGAATACTACCGGTATGATATAAGAAGACGTTGCGCAAAACTCGGACCGCTATAAACTGTAAAAACAGCGTCACATAATGTGATAACATGTGAACATTCAAGAAGTATGTTATTAATAATAGTGAGAGAGCTATCATGCAGAAAGTTCCGAGAAATTGTGTAGACCGACACGAAAAAAACAAGTTTGTATTCATATCGTGTTGATATTTTTTTGTAAATTTTAATGTTCCGAGAGGGGTTGGGGTGTGAACGGCGGTGTTTTTGAATTTTTAGTTTTTTTTTTTAGATTCTCCATGTTTCGAATGGTGCTTGAACGGTGCTTGAATTGACGTTTCTGAACATCTGCATTGATCCGAACGGCGTCTGTGTATATAGACGATGTTTTCGTGAATTTGTCTGAAACTCTGCATGTTTCGAACAACGCTCGAACGACATTTAAAAAACATTTTTTGCTTTTGTTTTTTTGTTTGGAATGGTGTTTGAACGGTGCTTTTTGCATATTGACATTTTCTGAAATCCTACATGACCCGAGGCGTCTATTATTAATAGACGGTGCTTGGACGAATATTTATGAAATTCTGCATGGTTTGGAACGATATTCGAACGGAACGGTCTCTTAACCCATTAATAACTGAAAAAAATGTCCCACACTAATTCCAAGTAGTTTGTCCCCCAAATTCGTGAGACCAGTTCTTAAGAGCTTAACCGATTTCTGCCTTATTTCTGCCTTGAAAGAGAACCATTCAGGACTGCGCTCTCATTGTGGGGACAAAACACTTGCAAGTAGACTTACATCTATTAATATAATTATGGACAGCAGTGCGGTAGTAAATGGGTTAGCCTACGTAGCCCTCTTGGGACTTTTTAATAACTTGATTGTAGTATAGAGGGAAACATCGGCGATAAGAAGTGGCGATTACAGAAACGGCCACTGCTGCTGCGTGATTGGGGGGTGATTATCTGATCCAATGGTTGGTGTTCCGAGTTACAATGGTTGATGCAATCAATGCAAGGAGGCGTTTTGTGGCACGGGGACAACATGATCCCCCTACATATGTTATCCGTGTATTGCTGTGTACTCACACTGCTTGCATTTAGACGGCTGATGGCACCAAAGTTGTCGTTGTTTTGGTCGATATCCCTTATATCCCTTAAAAGGTCCCTTAAAAGGGGTCCCTTATCCCTTACAAGGGGTCCCTTATACCTTAAAAAGGGTCCCTTATCCCTTAAAAGGGGGCCGTTTTCCCTTAAAAGGGGTCCCTTATCCCTTAAAAGGGGTCCCTTATACCTTAAAAAGGGTCCCTTATTCCTTACAAGGGGGCCCTTTTTTCTTAAAAGGGGTCCATTATCCCTTAAAAGGGGCCCCTTAAAAAAGGTTGCCTTAAAAGGGGTCCGAAAGGGGTAAACGGAGAATATTACCCCAACCCTGACCGTAACCGTAACCTCACCCCGATGAAAACCTCTCAATTATTATCAACTATTATCAACTATTATCAACTATCATCAACTATTATCAACTATTATCAACTATTATCAACTATCATCAACTATTATCAACTATTATCAACTATTATCAACTATTATCAGGTGGCTTCGAGAGAAGGGGTCGCAGTTTGCCCTGGAGTACATGAGAGCGGAGGACGAGCAGACGAACTTCGTGTGCATCGGTCCCGTCAACAAGGCTTTCCACATCGTCGTGTGAGCAGACGGTTTCCGATATTCATTGTGATTGATTTCGATATTATAGTACTTGTGATTATTTCGATATGATGTTCATTGTGATTATTTCGATATGATATTCATTGTGATTATTTCGATATGATATCCATTGTGATTATTTTGATGTGATAACGATAAGCAAAGCACATGCGTCGTGTAAGGAACGTTCTCGGTATTGTGGTTTTATTTTGATGTGGTAACGATAATATCGATATTGCCAAGATTTCACACCTCCGATTCCTGCTTCCACGATCTAGATCCTTCAGGGCAGGTGATCTGTATGATCTGTATGATC
Source organism: Saccharina japonica (assembly GCA_008828725.1). Lineage (NCBI taxonomy): Eukaryota > Phaeophyceae > Laminariales > Laminariaceae > Saccharina > Saccharina japonica. The sequence continues at coordinate 165,395 of MEHQ01000476.1, read as the reverse complement.
TGTATGATCTCACTCATGATGCCGAGTGGGAGCCGTATCATCTGCATGGTCTCGCAGTACATGTTTCCTGGTTTGGATCTGTACTATGCAGATCCTGCGCAACTCTCACAACGGCAGTTGAGGAGCTAGATTGTCTAGATTATCTATCTGTAGATGATCTATCTGTAGATGATATATCTGTAGATGATATATCTGTAGACGATCTACCTGTAGATGACCTACCTGTAGATGATATATATATAGATGATGTATTTGTAGATCATCTATCTGTAGATGATCTATCTGTAGATCGTCTATCCGGGGTGTGAGGTGTGAATGTTTCGATATGATCGATAGCGATCATATCGATACATTATTGAATTATCGATATTGATCATATCGATGTTCTGGGGTTTCGTTGTGTTTTCCAGGATGCCGTGATCGGACCTTGATTCTCGGCGCTCTTTCAGGTTGCTATATACCTCGTATATACAGTACCAGTATGAAATATGTTGAAAACACGTTTCGATTTTTTACCCGCCGCTGCTTTGTTTTAACCGTTTCTTTTCCACGCCTTTTTTTGTCGCGTTTTTTTCCTTCAAAAAGTTCGTGAATTCACGATTGTTTCCATGCTTTTGTTTTTCATGTTTTTGTTCCACGATCTGTTTTCGGTATAATAAGATCGTCGTTGGCGCTGTGGTCGTCTTCTGTCTGTCTCTTGTGTATGTCTGTGTCTCTTGTCTGCGTTTCCTGTCTGTGTCTCTTGTCTGTGTCTCTTGTCTGTGTCTCTTTGTCTGTGTCTCTTTGTCTGTGTCTCTTGTCTGTGTCTCTTGTCTGTGTCTCTTACCGGTATCTCTTGTCTGTGTCTCTTGTCTGTGTCTCTTTTCTTGTCTGTGTCTCTCGTTTGTGTCTCTTGCCTGTGTCTCTTGTCTGTGTCTTTTTTTTCGTGCCGCCCGCCTCGTTGTTCTCGTGCAGGTCCTGGCTGGATGGCGGCAAAGACGCCTCCTTCGAAAAATTCGAGCGGCACCTGCAGCGGGTGGACGACTACCTCTGGGTGGCCGAGGACGGAATGAAGATGCAGGGGTACAACGGGAGCCAGAACTGGGACACATCTTTCGCCGTGCAGGTGAAAAACATGAAAAAAAACAAAATGAAAAATGAAAAATACCACAACAACAAAAAATTACTGGTTGACCTTAACCCCTTTTTTGGATTCCACGCCCGTTTTGGGGACGAATTACTTCATATTTGAGTTAAGAGTAGGTACTCGTTTCTGCACGGTGAAGTTTGAAAGAGATAAGGGGGTGCTGGGCTAACAACCCCTTGATATTGCACCCAAGCTTTTTGAGGGTAATCTACTTGGAATTAGCGTGGGGTTCATTTTGGCAGTAACAAGTGGTCTGCGCGGTTATTCCGGCTACTGCGGATAGTCTGGGGTTGCGGGGGGTTTAGTCGGGGTAATGTGGCGGCTGCTGCTGTGGATAGTCGCGACTCCCGTGGCTATTGGGGCCATTGGGTTGATTTGTGCGGCAACTCCTTACGCTCAGGTTGGCGCGGGGGGGTCGGTCATCTCGTTCAAGCTATAGCCCAAGGTCTATACAGCCCTCCATGGGGATGGCGAGGCGGGTCGTCGTTTTTTTATGTGACAATCGGCTGAGGGCTGATAGTTTTGTCCAGTTCCTACCGGACTTGGAAATGCCGCGTGCCAGCTCTGTCCAGGCGTTCCTCAAATGTTTTTTGGCGTTATCGGGCGGGAGTTTGTCGTATTCTTATTGCCGCGTCGGCTGCTCGTTATCTTTAAAGTGCGGTATCGGGTAATCGTTAATCGTTTCGTTTCAGGCCTTGTCGGAATCAGGAATGTGCAGCGACTTTCCCGAGTCCTCTAAGAAGATCTGGCGCTATCTGGAAGCAACGCAAATCAAGACCGACGAGCGGGAGCGGCACAAGTACTTCCGGCACATCTCCAAGGTTAGGCTGATGGCTTCCCCATGGTCGTTTTCGCTTTTTTTACTAACCTTTTTATTTGATTTTGATTTTGATGTTGACAGTGATTTTTGTTTTGATTTTGAGTTTTTGACAGTAGTAATGTTGACAGTGATTTTGATTTTGTTTTGATTTTTGAGTTTTTTTACAGTGAGTTTTTGCTTTTTAATTTTTGTGATTTTGAACGCTTCCTTTTATTTGTGCTTTAGATTGTGCCTTTACTTTGTATTTTTCGGCGACCTACGAGTATACCGCAGCTCTATGAAGTGGATATTCCTGCTGCAGAAGCTGCTGAGGGCGGTGTACCGGTGCAGACAAAAGTAAAAGTCGCCTGTTTTTGTGCTTTGTGTATTTTTTTATTTCACGCCGATGCTGTCGGCTGGCGGTGTTCCGACGACACTATCCCTTCAATCATGATGCAACTCGAGACGTACCGCACAAATAATATGTACAGGAGGCCCACCGTTTCTCTTCAGCCCTCACCGGGGTTAACCTTACCTTTGCGTCTTGACACCCTGAGTTTTTACGCGGTGCCGCATTGTTTACTATTTTCGGTTTACTGACAGCGATCCTTGTCCGCTTAATGCTAGTGTTTGATTTTATCTGTCCTGTCCTGTCCTGTCCTGTCCTGTCCTGTCCTGTCCTGTCCTGTCTTGTCCTGCAGGGAGGCTGGCCGTTTTCCACCTCTGCGCACGGATGGCCCATCTCGGACTGCACTGGAGAGGGGCTGAAGGTACTTCTTCTTTGTCTCGCGCTCGAAGCTCTGGCAGTACCTTCAGCTTTTGTGACACCCCCGGTGTTCTTTGTGTTTGTGTATGTTCGGTGTTCACAAGGAGATGATGCAATCGTCACCACATTTTCACGTCCAATTTCAAAAGCTACGACACATCGTCCTGTCATCATAAAAATAGGAAGGCCTGATGACGACGATGATGATGATGATGTTCCCGCTTTTGAGTTTGCGACATCTCCAGGATTTCGAGTCAACCACACCCCGAACTTGGAACCTCGTGTATTAAGTATCGTGTTTACCGTTCCTATTACGCTCACGCAAGGCTGATACCATGCTCTACGGTCCCACGAGTAGTCCCTCCTCTCATACCACCTTTCGGTTTCGTCAAGAACAAATAGAAACAATTGCGAAAATGTATGCTGACATACATATCCGGTGCCCCCCCCGTCCCCGTCCCCTTCCTTAGGGAGTTCTAGCGCTGCGGGCATTATCTTTTATCGTGGGTGACGGTTCTTTGCCCCCGATCGGAGCACAGCGGCTGTTCGACGCCGTAAACATACTCCTCTCCTACCAAAACAGAGACGGCGGCTGGGCCACTTACGAGAACACAAGGGGTTTCCGCTGGTGAGGGAGGGGGGGGGGGTTGTAGGGGGGTAAGGGAATCGACAATTCGTTTCTGTACATGCTGTGCGAGAATGTACACTTCTAAAAAAACGTTAACAGCAACAGTAACGACAACAACAGCAGCAGAAACAGAAGCAGCAGCAGCAGTAACAACCACAACAACAGCAACCCCAACAACGACAACAACAATAACAATAACGGCAACAGCAGCAGCAATAATATCCACAGCCAGTGTTGTAAATCGTGTTTTGCGATCACGAAATATTCGCGATATAATCGCGATATAAATTCATCGAGTTCGCGAAAATATCTCCGAAAATGTCTCCGAAACCCTCCGTAAAACACTACAGGGGTAGCGTTAACAACATTTTGTTTCCTATTTCGTCTTCCCTCCGACACAATGGAGCCCATCTTCCAATCCAATGTTCACCAAATATCCTGGTATTCAAACTTTTCAGTTCCGCCGGGTCGACTAGTTATTCTCCTGTGACGGTTGCCTCGCTATATCATCACTTTTTACCCGTAGATCGTGATTAGTAGCAATACGCGATACGCGTATATACTAGTTTTCGTTTGCGATTAATCGCGATCAGAAAACAAAAAAAAAAGACGATTATATCGCATGAATCGTATCGCACTCTTTTCTCGGCGCGATTTTCAGCACTGAACCACAACAGCAGCACCCCCAACAACGACAACAACAACAACGAGAACAACAACTTGCTGGAGCTGAGGTAGCACTACACGAAATATGGGCATCGCCGCGCAGTCTGAATGAAGCCACTGCTGCCTCCTTGGTGCGGCATGATGGACCCGTCCCGCGATTTTCGGTGGACGCACGCGGCTGACCCCCTGTCCCCCCTGCCGTGTGTGTCTCCCCCTTCCCTTCCAGGTACGAGTGCCTTAACCCGTCGGAGACGTTCGGGGACATCATGATCGACTACTCATACGCCGAGTGCTCATGCTCGGCCATGACGGCCCTGAAGGCCTTTAGCAAGGTCTACCCTGACCACCGTGCGGCCGAAATCAAAAGGTGAGGGGAGGGGTGGAGAGGACGGGGCGCGGGGGGGGGGAGAGCGGGGTGTACTCATTGCCATGCATGGCCGTAGTCGTGGGGGGGGGGTGTGCTCGATATTCATGCATGGCCGTAGTCGTATGACCATAGACCCTCGCATCCCTACAATGCCGGGACGGAGCATGTCGGGTTTTCACCGACCAGGCAGACATTGCTAACACCAAGCGCGAAGCTCCGTGAGGTGTTCGGCGAGTCGCATGAAGGGTGCGCTGCATGGGGTTGAGACGATCTGGATAGTCAAAGCGTCGTGCTCTCTTGAGTGAGAGGTGGCGTGGTGTGGTGATCGATGTTAGCTGCTTCTCTTTGTATTTGAACTCGAGTGCTACCGCCGCTTGGACTTACGGTCGAAGCGAGAGATGGGAGTCTATTTGATTATCGCGTTCGCTACAACGGCCCTCCTTCTGATTTACACCCAGCGTTACACACGATAAGCACCCCCAACTAACTAGAGCGATTAGGTCTGTGCGACAGTTGAATCGATTGGCGCAATCCTGTCGCCGCCCAAACCGATTAGTGCAACCATTCGACCTGCCGAAGTGATTGGCTCAATCCTGTCGCCGCCCAAACCGATTAGTGCAACCATTTGGCCTGCCGAACCGAGATGGCGTAGTCCTTTCGACGCCCGAACCGATTGGCGTAACTGTTTCACCGTCCGAACCGATTGACGTAATTATTTCACCGTCCGAACCGATTGGCGCAACGCCATTCGCCGTCCGAACCGATGTTTCGGTTTTGGGCGACGCCCTATCCGATCCGGTGCGGTGCGTGGCAGGTCTATGGACAACGGTCGTAGGTTCATCCGCTCCATCCAGCGTCCGGACGGAAGTTGGTACGGTAGCTGGGGCGTCTGCTTCACGTACGGTGAGCGACGTCTTGTTTTGTTTGGGTCATCCATCACTTCCGTCACTGCTTCTGGCCTGTTTCGTCTTTTTTTTTTGCGGAAAGAGGAAGACTTGCGGGCAGAGACAATTATGTGGGAAACGTGAAATGCGGAGGGTAAATAATGCCAAATGTTGGGTGACTTTTTTTTAATAGAAATGGGCGAAGTTGGAAGAAGTCCTTTCCCCTGTATGCATGGGGGTCAAAGGCACGGGTGATTCTTGCTATTTCTGCTGCAGTACCGCCCTGTTCGAGTGGACTCAATCAAGACCGTCGGCTTTCCTCGAATACCGTATACCATGACGCAAGGTTAACACACCTCCCGGGCCGAATTTCTGAGGCGATTATCTCCAAACTCTGCCGTAGAGGGGTACACACAATGAAAAAAGTGGCTTTGTAGAGGTCTGTAAATAGTCGAGATGTTTCTATAGACGCGCCGCTCGGCGCTTACCCTTTTCCTGTTATCGAGAAAATCCGCGTGGAGTTCCGTCCGAGGGCTAAGGGTGTCTTAAGGGTTATATGATCACACGTGTGTTTATACGGTACGAGCAGTGCTGTTGGAGTTGCAATGAGCATAGGCGGTTGTCGCGGAAGCCCCCACCTGCCTCAGGGCGCACACATGTTTCACGACGGGTATATTGTTTTGTTTTAAAAGCTCATATATATATTTAAGATGGTTATTAGTAGTGGTGTTGGCTATATAGAGGTATAAGCTAGATTTCATAAGCTACGTATTGCGTACATGGCGCAGCTTGCCAAGGTGATTTCGATTATTTTTTGGTTGCAGTCACTGCTGATGTGTTTCACTTGAACTTCGTCGTAGCAACTGAATTTACCGTAGTAACGCTGCATATGAAGTTGAGATTCTTGTTCTGATTTTCTTTACGTAACCGCTTCCTGCTTTTTCGTGCTGTCGTTGGATCGATCCCGATGGAATCGATATAATCTCTCTCTGTACAAGCAATAGGCTTTCTTCAATCCCGGGGACACACTTTTTGCGTCCCCGACTCTTGGTTCCTATGTTCCTTTCATTAAAATAATATAAATAAATGTAGTGCGTGCCCTCGCTCTTTGCGTGCCCTCGCGCTCTCTCTCATTAATATTTTTGGCAGGCACTTGGTTCGGAGTGGAGGGGCTAATGTCAGCCGGAGAACCTTGCGAGAGTCCCATCATCACCAAGGCGGTGGACTACCTCTTGGCGTGAGTTGAGCGATCGATGTGATGCCGCTGCTTTCGTCGATGCCTGTCTGGTCTGGTCTGTCTTGTTTGTTTGTCTGGTCTGTGTTGTTTGTCTGTCTGTCTGTCTGTCTGCCTGGTCTGTGTTGTTTGTCTGTCTGTCTGTCTGTCTGTCTGTCTGTCTGTCTGTCTGTCTGTCTGTCTGTCTGTCTGTCTGTCTGTCTGTCTGTCTGTCTGTCTGTCTGTCTGTCTGTCTGTCTGTCTGTCTGTCTGTCTGTCTGTCTGTCTGTCTGTCTGTCTGTCTGTCTGTCTGTCTGTCTGTCTGTCTGTCTGTCTGTCTGTCTGTCTGTCTGTCTGTCTGTCTGTCTGTCTGTCTGTCTGTCTGTCTGTCTGTCTGTCTGTCTGTCTGTCTGTCTGTCTGTCTGTCTGTCTGTCTGTCTGTCTGTCTGTCTGTCTGTCTGTCTGTCTGTCTGTCTGTCTGTCTGTCTGTCTGTCTGTCTGTCTGTCTGTCTGTCTGTCTGTCTGTCTGTCTGTCTGTCTGTCTGTCTGTCTGTCTGTCTGTCTGTCTGTCTGTCTGTCTGTCTGTCTGTCTGTCTGTCTGTCTGTCTGTCTGTCTGTCTGTCTGTCTGTCTGTCTGTCTGTCTGTCTGTCTGTCTGTCTGTCTGTCTGTCTGTCTGTCTGTCTGTCTGTCTGTCTGTCTGTCTGTCTGTCTGTCTGTCTGTCTGTCTGTCTGTCTGTCTGTCTGTCTGTCTGTCTGTCTGTCTGTCTGTCTGTCTGTCTGTCTGTCTGTCTGTCTGTCTGTCTGTCTGTCTGTCTGTCTGTCTGTCTGTCTGTCTGTCTGTCTGTCTGTCTGTCTGTCTGTCTGTCTGTCTGTCTGTCTGTCTGTCTGTCTGTCTGTCTGTCTGTCTGTCTGTCTGTCTGTCTGTCTGTCTGTCTGTCTGTCTGTCTGTCTGTCTGTCTGTCTGTCTGTCTGTCTGTCTGTCTGTCTGTCTGTCTGTCTGTCTGTCTGTCTGTCTGTCTGTCTGTCTGTCTGTCTGTCTGTCTGTCTGTCTGTCTGTCTGTCTGTCCTGTCCTGTCCTGTCCTGTCCTGTCCTGTCCTGTCCTGTCCTGTCCTGTCTTGTCCTGCAGGGAGGCTGGCCGTTTTCCACCTCTGCGCACGGATGGCCCATCTCGGACTGCACTGGAGAGGGTCTGAAGGTACTTCTTCTTTGTCTCGCGCTCGAAGCTCTGGCAGTACCTTCAGCTTTTGTGACACCCCCGGTGTTCTTTGTGTTTGTGTATGTTCGGTGTTCACAAGGAGATGATGCAATCGTCACCACATTTTCACGTCCAATTTCAAAAGCTACGACACATCGTCCTGTCATCATAAAAATAGGAAGGCCTGATGACGACGATGATGATGATGATGTTCCCGCTTTTGAGTTTGCGACATCTCCAGGATTTCGAGTCAACCACACCCCGAACTTGGAACCTCGTGTATTAAGTATCGTGTTTACCGTTCCTATTACGCTCACGCAAGGCTGATACCATGCTCTACGGTCCCACGAGTAGTCCCTCCTCTCATACCACCTTTCGGTTTCGTCAAGAACAAATAGAAACAATTGCGAAAATGTATGCTGACATACATATCCGGTGCCCCCCCCGTCCCCGTCCCCTTCCTTAGGGAGTTCTAGCGCTGCGGGCATTATCTTTTATCGTGGGTGACGGTTCTTTGCCCCCGATCGGAGCACAGCGGCTGTTCGACGCCGTAAACATACTCCTCTCCTACCAAAACAGAGACGGCGGCTGGGCCACTTACGAGAACACAAGGGGTTTCCGCTGGTGAGGGAGGGGGGGGGGGTTGTAGGGGGGTAAGGGAATCGACAATTCGTTTCTGTACATGCTGTGCGAGAATGTACACTTCTAAAAAAACGTTAACAGCAACAGTAACGACAACAACAGCAGCAGAAACAGAAGCAGCAGCAGCAGTAACAACCACAACAACAGCAACCCCAACAACGACAACAACAATAACAATAACGGCAACAGCAGCAGCAATAATATCCACAGCCAGTGTTGTAAATCGTGTTTTGCGATCACGAAATATTCGCGATATAATCGCGATATAAATTCATCGAGTTCGCGAAAATATCTCCGAAAATGTCTCCGAAACCCTCCGTAAAACACTACAGGGGTAGCGTTAACAACATTTTGTTTCCTATTTCGTCTTCCCTCCGACACAATGGAGCCCATCTTCCAATCCAATGTTCACCAAATATCCTGGTATTCAAACTTTTCAGTTCCGCCGGGTCGACTAGTTATTCTCCTGTGACGGTTGCCTCGCTATATCATCACTTTTTACCCGTAGATCGCGATTAGTAGCAATACGCGATACGCGTATATACTAGTTTTCGTTTGCGATTAATCGCGATCAGAAAACAAAAAAAAAAGACGATTATATCGCATGAATCGTATCGCACTCTTTTCTCGGCGCGATTTTCAGCACTGAACCACAACAGCAGCACCCCCAACAACGACACAACAACAACGAGAACAACAACTTGCTGGAGCTGAGGTAGCACTACACGAAATATGGGCATCGCCGCGCAGTCTGAATGAAGCCACTGCTGCCTCCTTGGTGCGGCATGATGGACCCGTCCCGCGATTTTCGGTGGACGCACGCGGCTGACCCCCTGTCCCCCCTGCCGTGTGTGTCTCCCCCTTCCCTTCCAGGTACGAGTGCCTTAACCCGTCGGAGACGTTCGGGGACATCATGATCGACTACTCATACGCCGAGTGCTCATGCTCGGCCATGACGGCCCTGAAGGCCTTTAGCAAGGTCTACCCTGACCACCGTGCGGCCGAAATCAAAAGGTGAGGGGAGGGGTGGAGAGGACGGGGCGCGGGGGGGGGGAGAGCGGGGTGTACTCATTGCCATGCATGGCCGTAGTCGTGGGGGGGGGGTGTGCTCGATATTCATGCATGGCCGTAGTCGTATGACCATAGACCCTCGCATCCCTACAATGCCGGGACGGAGCATGTCGGGTTTTCACCGACCAGGCAGACATTGCTAACACCAAGCGCGAAGCTCCGTGAGGTGTTCGGCGAGTCGCATGAAGGGTGCGCTGCATGGGGTTGAGACGATCTGGATAGTCAAAGCGTCGTGCTCTCTTGAGTGAGAGGTGGCGTGGTGTGGTGATCGATGTTAGCTGCTTCTCTTTGTATTTGAACTCGAGTGCTACCGCCGCTTGGACTTACGGTCGAAGCGAGAGATGGGAGTCTATTTGATTATCGCGTTCGCTACAACGGCCCTCCTTCTGATTTACACCCAGCGTTACACATGATAAGCACCCCCAACTAACTAGAGCGATTAGGTCTGTGCGACAGTTGAATCGATTGGCGCAATCCTGTCGCCGCCCAAACCGATTAGTGCAACCATTCGACCTGCCGAAGTGATTGGCTCAATCCTGTCGCCGCCCAAACCGATTAGTGCAACCATTTGGCCTGCCGAACCGAGATGGCGTAGTCCTTTCGACGCCCGAACCGATTGGCGTAACTGTTTCACCGTCCGAACCGATTGACGTAATTATTTCACCGTCCGAACCGATTGGCGCAACGCCATTCGCCGTCCGAACCGATGTTTCGGTTTTGGGCGACGCCCTATCCGATCCGGTGCGGTGCGTGGCAGGTCTATGGACAACGGTCGTAGGTTCATCCGCTCCATCCAGCGTCCGGACGGAAGTTGGTACGGTAGCTGGGGCGTCTGCTTCACGTACGGTGAGCGACGTCTTGTTTTGTTTGGGTCATCCATCACTTCCGTCACTGCTTCTGGCCTGTTTCGTCTTTTTTTTTTGCGGAAAGAGGAAGACTTGCGGGCAGAGACAATTATGTGGGAAACGTGAAATGCGGAGGGTAAATAATGCCAAATGTTGGGTGACTTTTTTTTAATAGAAATGGGCGAAGTTGGAAGAAGTCCTTTCCCCTGTATGCATGGGGGTCAAAGGCACGGGTGATTCTTGCTATTTCTGCTGCAGTACCGCCCTGTTCGAGTGGACTCAATCAAGACCGTCGGCTTTCCTCGAATACCGTATACCATGACGCAAGGTTAACACACCTCCCGGGCCGAATTTCTGAGGCGATTATCTCCAAACTCTGCCGTAGAGGGGTACACACAATGAAAAAAGTGGCTTTGTAGAGGTCTGTAAATAGTCGAGATGTTTCTATAGACGCGCCGCTCGGCGCTTACCCTTTTCCTGTTATCGAGAAAATCCGCGTGGAGTTCCGTCCGAGGGCTAAGGGTGTCTTAAGGGTTATATGATCACACGTGTGTTTATACGGTACGAGCAGTGCTGTTGGAGTTGCAATGAGCATAGGCGGTTGTCGCGGAAGCCCCCACCTGCCTCAGGGCGCACACATGTTTCACGACGGGTATATTGTTTTGTTTTTAAAAGCTCATATATATATATTTAAGATGGTTATTAGTAGTGGTGTTGGCTATATAGAGGTATAAGCTAGATTTCATAAGCTACGTATTGCGTACATGGCGCAGCTTGCCAAGGTGATTTCGATTATTTTTTGGTTGCAGTCACTGCTGATGTGTTTCACTTGAACTTCGTCGTAGCAACTGAATTTACCGTAGTAACGCTGCATATGAAGTTGAGATTCTTGTTCTGATTTTCTTTACGTAACCGCTTCCTGCTTTTTCGTGCTGTCGTTCGATCGATCCCGATGGAATCGATATAATCTCTCTCTCTGTACAAGTAATAGGCTTTCTTCAAACCCGGGGACACACTTTTTGCGTCCCCGACTCTTGGTTCCAATGTTCCTTTCATTAAAATAATATAAGTAAATGTAGTGCGTGCCCTCGCTCTCYTGCGTGCCCTCGCGCTCTCTCTCATTAATATTTTTGGCAGGCACTTGGTTCGGAGTGGAGGGGCTAATGTCAGCCGGAGAACCTTGCGAGAGTCCCATCATCACCAAGGCGGTGGACTACCTCTTGGCGTGAGTTGAGCGATCGATGTGATGCCGCTGCTTTCGTCGATTGTTGCCTGGTCTTTGTTGTCTGTCTGTCTGTCTCTGTTTGTTTGTCTGCTGTCTGTGTCTGTTGTCTGTCTGTCTGTCTGTCTGTCTGCCTGTGTCTGCTGTTGTCTGTCTGTCTGTCTGTCTGTCTGTCTGTCTGTCTGTCTGTCTGTCTGTCTGTCTGTCTGTCTGTCTGTCTGTCTGTCTGTCTGTCTGTCTGTCTGTCTGCTGTACTCGTTCTTCTGTCTGTTGTGGTGTGTATGTGTGGGTGTGTGTTGTCGTTTTATGTTTGTGTTCTTGTAGTGGTTGGTGTTGCTGTTGGTGCTGAGGTTGGTGTTGATATTCGCGCTGTTGACGTTGTATAACCTCCGTTTCCCTGTCTTACAGAGTTTGTGTTGCTACGTATTGTATTTTCTTTTAGTTTCGTCGGTTTCATTGTTGTTATATTTGTTGCTGTTATACCAAGTATATCTTCTTCTTGTTACCGTTGTAACCTTTTATCTCGTGTCTTGTGCCTACCCTGCTATGATTTTGTTTTACTTGTTTTATTTTATTTTTGCACGCAACGGTTTCGCTTGTTGGTTCGGTCCATCTTTTGTGGCCCACATCCCCCGAAAAACGAGGTGCGGCCGTCGCCGACATGAGTACACCCCCCCCCCCCGCCCCCCATACACGCCTCCTAATAGAGAAATCATATCACCGCTGCCGCTCTTCGCGTCTGAAAACTGATAGTCCCCCCCCCCCTTCCCCAGGAACGGTGCTTCGTCTCGAAAGGGGTGTGTGGTCAATAACTTAACGACTAGGGCAAGCAACGAATGAGTACTCCCCCCCCCCCCCGCTCCCCGACATGCCTTTGGCAGTGCTCAAAACAAAAACGGCGGCTGGGGCGAGTCGTACCTCGCAAGCGTGGACAAGGGGTGGACAGAGACTGGGGTGCAGTCCCTCGCGGAAGTGGTACCTGCGCTTGGGGGCGAAGACAGCGGGGTGGGTGGAAGACGCTCTTGCCGTGCCCTTGACAGCATTCACACCACGCAGTCGGAAGTTACCGCTTGATAGCGCTCACATCACATCACTCAGTCGCAAGTTCTCGCAGTGTGCTATATCGGTATTTATGTTGCTGTTGTACGCAGTACGCAGAGGGCTAGCCACGGCTGTTGCTGCTGCTGCTGCTGCTGCTGCTGCTGCTGCTGCTGTTGCTGTTGCTGCTGCTGTTGTTGCTGCTGCTGCTGCTGCTGCTGCTGCTGCTGCTGCTGCTATTGCTGTTGCTGCTGCTGTACGGCACACGGCGGTATACGCGTTATACGTTGTGCCCTTTCAAACCGGGAGCGGGTGCTGAATTGGCACACGAAAAAAAAAACATTGCAAAAATGGTCATTCCAGGATAACGTATATGGTCATCGCATGCATGCAAGCGAGCGAATACCCAGGGGAAACGTATTAGACCGGAAACAAAAACTGTTGGCACAATATCCAATACAAATTATTGAGAAAACGGATACCTGGTATAAACTCAGCACTCAATCGTCAGTTGTCGCAGTGTGCTACGTTTTCTGTAGCTCCTGTGCTACTTTTTGTTGCTACTGCACGCCGTATATGGCAAATCTCGCCGCTGCTCCAGTTGTTGCTACTGCTGTTGTTGTCTCTGCTGCTCTATACGTACGGCATACGGCACACGTCGTCTACGGTGTGCACAGAAAATCGCCAGGGGCGTCTATAATATTGATAGTATATTTGTATGTTTCATGTGGTGTGTACATACGAAGTATATAGCATGCGATCATGCTCTGTAGGGTTTCTACAAGATGCTGCTTTTGTTTCGCAGGGGGGTGTCGTCGACTGCCGGCCCGCTTGAGATGTTGTCACCTCTCAGCGCGTCCATAGTCGTGGGTTGTATTTCCCTGGGCGTGCTCCTAATGTACGGTGTGTTTTACGGCTATAAAGCACAAGGTAGTTCCTATGCGAAACGACCCATCGGAAGGCAAAATGGACGGGCCATCGTATATACAGGGGAACATAGCTATACCGTGTGGGGTATGTATCCTGAATGCGTTTCCTGTATCGTGTGGGGACTCGTTCACGTACAGGTGTCTCATTTTAGTCTGATTTCGCTATAAGTATGTACTTGCTGTTGATTAGAGCTGTATATTCGCACAGCAGCGGCCCTGGTCAGAGTTGTGTGTAGATCAGTCAGAATGCCTGCCTTTCTCCCCCGTTGAACCCCCCCCTCAATTGGGTTTCCACCCCGCTTCGAGCGCAGCACTAACCCGTAGGATGAAAAAAGGCATGCCGCCCCATCTCACCCCATCCCAACCACGTGAAGATGGATGCTGCCGCCGTCTACTGCACCCGGCCGTCGCCTAACTCCACCTTGGCCCTCTCCCCGGCCCCAGGCACCGCCCCTCTCTCCTAGAGTCACCCGAACGTGTCGGAACAACCGCATGGTTTTACCGTCACCGCCACATTTACGGTTACCGCTACTGTGGCCGTAACCGTTGATACTACTGTTGACGTTACCTTATCACGGTTACCTTTATCGTCGCTGTTACAGCCGCCACTGTCGCTCTTGATAGCCGTTGCGGTTATAGCCGTTGATGTTGCCGTTACGGCTACCGTTACCGTCATCATCACGTTGCCGTCACACTGTTATAGCCGTTGCCACCATAACCATTAATATGAATATTTACGTTGCCGTTATAACAGTTATTGTTACTGTTGCCGTTATATCCGTTGATGTTACCGCTGACAATATGACCGTTGATGCTACCGTTGCCACTACCGCTACCGTTACCGTCATCGTCACGTTTTCTTCCCCGTCACTGTTGTAGCCATTGCCGTTAATAACTGGTAGTGTTTCCGTTACCGTTATGATCGTTAATGTTACCGTTGGCGTTACAACCGGTAATTTTTCCGTTGCCGTTGTAACCGCCAGTATTGCCGTTATCGTTGTAACCGTTGTTGTTAGCGTTGCCGTTATAACCGTTAATGTTACCGTTGCTGTTACCATCACCGTAGGTGGTCCACACCGGGTGGGCGATGCTCGCGCTCATCGCGTCGGAGCAGTGGGAAGACAGAGAAGACGTCAGGGTTTCGCTGTGGCGCGGCTCTCTGTTCCTGCGGTAAGGGCGTAGTCTCTGTATTCGATATATACTGTAGTGTATTGCCGTGCAATGCTCTGTTCTTGTTGCTCGTCCGCCCAGTCTTTGTTCGGTTCGGTTCGGTTCGGTTAGGCCACGTTGTCCGTTTCGCCGCGTTCCTCGAGGAGAGGAGAGTGGAGGATGTACAACCCTAGATGGGTGTGCAAATTATTTCTGTTCCCTTTTTTTTTTTGTTTCCATCCCATTCATTATCTTCGCACTTCCGTCTTTCTCCCTCCCTAGTCGTACCTCAGATCCGGGGTCACAAAGTAGGCTCCTCTCCCTCCTCCCCCACTACGGTTCTTGCCTTGGTTTTTATCGCGAGAAAATTTCAGCACTTTCTTCCCTCGTCAACTTTCGTCGAATTTTGCTTACCCACGCTATAATATGCGCTCTCGACAGTCGGTGTCATTTGAGAATAAAAACCTCCATGGGGGGAATCGAACCCTCGACATCCGGCCTTACAGGCTTCGTGGCTACCAGTTTGACCACCGGGGCGACCGGCTGTATTGGAAAGGAGTGACCACCCCGGATGTCGCAGTGTAGAAGTAAAATGTGAAGATGACCAAAACAACAATACCAACCAACAGCAACGATCACCAGCGTAAAAATGACACTCTGAAACGGCAACGGCGCTAATTACTTGGAGAAGGGGTATGTATATGGTTCTCCTTTGGTGTCTCTTTCGAGAATAGCTCACCACTTATCCGAGAGATGGTTGAGAGTCACTGTGTACGAAACGAATATCGCTATTATTAACCGTAACCGTAGACCTAAGCCGATCAAACCCAATCGAACATTGGCATAGCGTCTCTTTGCCTCGTTCACAACCAACCATTTTTTCGAATAACGTTGGTAAAGCTCTGCTGTTGTCTCTCTTTTTTTTCTTCTTTTATATGTTTGACGTTTCCAGCAAGATGCAGCTGCCCAGCGGCGACTGGTCACAGGAAGGCATCACGGGCGTCTTCAACCGCAGCACGGGCATCACCTACACCTCCTACCGCAACGTCTACCCCATCTGGGCCTTGGGAAAGTGAGTTCTGCCACGCTTGGCGGGGTCCGTCCCCATGTGCCCGTTCCGCTCGAAAGCAGCGCTTGCCTAAATGTAACGCTCGACTCGAATGTAACTCTTCGCGCAAAATGTAACTCTCGTCTCAACATTGACTCGGATGTAACGCTCGGCTCAACTATACCGCCAAGCGTAAATGTAACGCTCGGCTCACAACTGTAGCGCCCGGCTTGGATGTAGCGCTCGGCCCGAAATGTAACGCCCGACTCAAATGTAGGGTTTAGGGTTAGCGCTCTGCTCGAATGAAACTTTGGTATTCGACTATAATGCAGTGTTCCCCCCCGCTTACGGTGAAAACCCAACGTGCTCCGTCCCCACATTGTAAGGATGCGAGAGTCTATGGTCGTTCGACTACGGCCGTGCATGGCATGAGTACCCCGCCCCCCCTCCCTCTCCCCCTCCCCCTTATGCTCCTCAATACCAATAGGTACTCCCGGACTGTGGAGAAGATGTTCGGGTCCGAGTTTCTCACTTGAATTCCGAACAGCTTCCGCGATGCCACCCGTTGACCGTGCCTGCTGCTGTTGTTGTCGAGAAGGGGATGCTCGTATGAGTTATCGATATCTATTTCCAAGGCAGAAGGCACACCCGCTTTCTCTCGATATTGTCTGTAACCACACTACTGCTGCTGCTGCTGCTGCTGCTGCTGTGGCACGGTGCCATGCTACGAGGTATTAATTTCATGATTTGGCAGCGAAGGGGTGGTGGTGGCTTGAGAAAATAAAAAGAGAGTAGAATTTGGTTCTAGCGTATTCCGTCAAAAAGGCTGACAGTTGTCTGTCTCCATTGGTTTTCATGCTGTACGTGTCCGTTGCTTTGTACTTCGTACTGCCTGCGTATAGCTATGTGCGTTTTGGTAGATCGGTATGTAGGCAGGGGGCCGGCCTCGCCTATAAACCTTATTCTAGTAGCTGCCAAAACGATTATACTCTACTTCAATTCCAAGTATTTTGTACTTAACACATGGGTCAAGTTGTCAATCGAGTTTTGCTTACCCCGGGTTGGCGCTGGGCAGTGCGTTCTATGGCTTGGCCTTCGTCCCATGCTGCTGGTACTGCTGTTGTCGTTTCATATGTTGTTGTGACGTCGGGTTTGTAGGAGTGAGAGGCCTTCATAGGATGGATCTACACAGTTGCTATTCACACGATAGGGTGATATGATAAGTCAGCGGCGAAGAATAGGTTAGGACTACGTGCGTATATAGGTAAGGCAGCTCTTGCGGACGAAGGACGGGTAGCAGGGGGGGTAACTCTGCTGATCGTCGAGACCAACGCAATATTGGTACGTAGCCCCAACACAAATTAGTTAATATTGACCCACAACAGGGTGTCGTTTTGGTTGCTACTACTGTAGTGGCTTGGATGGATGTTTTGCATGCATGGATGGGCGAAGGGAATACATATACTGACTGTAGGTTGGAGAGGCCAAGTTGTTGGTCGTTGATCATTCATGCGACAGCAGTAGAGCTACAGACGAGCGTCAAATTTCGTCACAACGAGTACTTACTGTGCGATCTACTACGATATGATATTATCGCCACGGTACTGGTAGCAGTGTGCTGGCAATAAACCAGCGGTGAAAGTAGAGCGCCAGACCTACAACTGTAGTAGGTGAAGTTCGTATATACAACGGTCGATTTCTCCCCCATTCTTCTGGTACATATATATATATATACTTCGTAGGCCTTCTAATATTAATTTGCTTTTTTCACCAAGCGCGGTCTTGTATACCTGGCAAAAAAGCATCGGAAGGTGCTACCGAGGGGATATATGTACTACGACAGGGGCAGCACTTCTTGGCCTCACGAGGCAAATGCTAAACCAACCTGACTGACGGAACTAGCCGGTATTCCAATGTCACTGGGATTGATTGCACATTTTAGTGTTATGGTACTGCTGCGAGGATATTTGTCTGGGGTGTCCGCGGAGGAGCAGGGGCCGACTGCAAGGACTTTGTAGGGCCCCGTCCAGTTCAGCGACAGCTTGGCCTTGAGGACCTTGGCGTCCGTGTCCGTCTTGGCTCTCTGACGAATGGTGGCTGCCGTATTGTACACCCACGCCCAGCCGCCAGTGATGAATTTGGGGACCGGACGCAAGGCGTCGGAGAGGGCGGAGTTGCGCCGGTTCACGCGAGCAACCGTGGTGGCGTGGTGTTCGCGAACGACGTCGTACGCGCGCTGCTGGCAGTCCGTCGCCAAGTCGCAGTACGCGAGGTGGTCGCGGGCCAAACTCTGGTGGCCGGCGACGCCTGCGCGCTCAAAAATCGTGAGAGGAAGGCGAGGGAGCCGACCCATGTGGACCTCGTTGGGAGCCAAACCCGTGGCGGCGCTGACCGAATTGTTGTACGCAAATTCGACGTGGGGGAGCTGTTCATCCCATTTGTTCTGGAGCTCGTTGACGACCATCGTCAACATCTGCGCCATCGTGTGGTTCACGCGTTCCACCCCACCGTTGCCGTTAGGGTGGTAGGAGCTCGTGGCGATTTTTCGACACTATAGTCTCATCACATCAGTTAGTTACTATTTTTCGTTGTGTAACGACTGTACCCACACAGTGTAGGCCATCGTAGGGTAGTGATCATCGGGTCAAGGCTACCAGGTGCACATTTTTCCCGAAGTCAGTTTTGGGTAAGGTATGGAGGAGGCTCAAAATATTTAGATGCTATCATACTCGTACGTATTTTATAGGCACCTCTATCGTCACAAGACACTTTCTCTGGGTCTTCTTACGTTCGCTTTAGACAGTGGAAAGGCACGAACTGGCAAAAATCGACGAAAATCAACGAGCGCAGCGAAACCTGAGACCCTATGCGGGATAACAAACGAGGCAATGGCTGCGGGGGGGGGTAAGGCGCCTGTAACCACGGCTTGTCCAGAAGGCCGTGGAGGGTAAAAATACTAACAACCTCCCACAAGGTCAGCTGGAAACTAAAAAAATATGACTACGAGAACAAAAACGTGCAGCACTCCATAACATTGGCCCACCCTGATTAGTCGGGGGTGCAGATTACACGCGTATTTAGCGCATGGATAGTAATCATGTGAGTTAATCCGGACCTCGGAAAGGGATCGAAGTTGCGACTACTATACAGTACAGTAAATGGTGAAGTATGTACCTACTGTAGTACTTCCTCACAGCTACGTACTGTTACGTTTCCTGGTTCCTTCATGCATGCATGTCTGTCCTTGGATCTCTTGGGGTATACCGACAGGTCTGGCTGTGATCCTACTGTTTCGTCAAGCTCGGGTGTATCCATGGATTGCCTGAAGCGTGCCGATCTGTCCTCCCGGGCACGTTCTGCTCGTTGTTCAGCTCGGGCTTATCCACGATATCCACGAACTACCTGTGGCGAGCCGATTTATCCCGCCCGTGCTGCGAGATGATGATGCAGATCGGGACACTAAGTGTGCAGTACCATAACACCGGGTTTCTTCTACTCGTTCAGCTCGAGCCCATCCCCGAATCAACCAGAAGCGTGTATGTATACCGACCTGTTCGATCGGGGTCTCGTCTATCTTCTGTCTGTCCAGCTCTCCCTGCCTGTCCATTCTCGGATCGGCTGAACGAAAAGCGTGCCGACCTGTATGACCGGGGTTCTCCAGTTTTATTTTTTCTGTTTTTTTTCCCCGTCCCATGTACGTAATAACTCCTCCTTTCTTTCTCCTTCCTACAGCGACAGTAGTCGCAACTCAGATCCGGGGTCACACAGCAGGCTCCCCCCCCCCCCGGTTCGCGCCTTGCTTTTCTATCGCGAGAATTCTTCGCCAGCCCTCTTTTTCTTCCATCGTCGACTCGCGTCGAATTGTGGCAGTGCATTGAATGCAGTCTGCCCGTCCTACCTGCAAGACAACAAGTAGGCTACACGTATATAAGGTAATTGTGTCTTCAGTGTTGATTGGGCTGTATGATACCGGCTGGTACTGTAATAGGCAAGCGCATTTTTCGGTTCGCCTCCGCTCGCGTTGGATACCAAGCTGCCAGGTTGGATGTTCTTCCCTCCTGTCCAAAGCAGGAAGGAGGGGGGGAGGGGGGCATATCTACAGTACTACTGTGGATAACCACGCGCTGAGGGCTGCGCGTTGACGACGAGGCTCGCTCTACAGTATAATATATGATAATGCGGCTGCCACACACGGATGATTGTCTTCAGAGGCCATCACAACAGAGTAGTCACTGATAGATATATAATACCTGTATCATCGTTATGTGCGACTTATCGTTGCAAGCTGCAACCTTCAAAATGAGGATTGTCATAAACTATGATACAGGGAGCCTGTTGTTGTTGTCACGCCTTATCGCTGCAAGCGGCAACCTTCAAAATGAGGATTTTCAAAACTACTGTACGTACAAGGATCCTGTTGTGTACGTGCAAAAAAAATCCGTGCACCCAGTTGGTTGGGTGGAATTTTTTGGGACACCCAGTTTCTGTTATATAGGTTTTGCTGTGTACTTGTAGTGCACCAAGAACCCCGATCCACGACCGATACGTGGGAGGAAGGTTCGCGCTTCGCGCTCTCGATTTACGGTTCGCGCTTCGCGCTCACGGCCTCCGGCGGCTCCTGCGGAGGGCTGATTATATTTCTGCACCTTGTGGGTGGGAGCAGGGTGCCAAATGGGATCAGATCCGGGTGGGATCAGGTCCGGGTGGGAGCACGGTAACACCCTGCTCCCCCTTCGCACCCTGCTCCCACCCGGACCTGATCCCACCCGGACCTGATCCCATTTGGCACCCTGCTCCCACCCACAAGGTGCAGAAATATAATCAGCCCTCCGCAGGCGCCGCCGGAGGCCGTGAGCGCGAAGCGCGAACCATGAATCGAGAGCGCGAAGCGCGAACCTTCGAACCGTCATCCCAAGTGTCGGTCGTGGGATCCGGGTTCTTGGTGCACTACGAGTACACAGTAAAACCTATATAACAGAAACTGGGTGTCCCAAAATTTTCCACCCAACTGGGTGCACGGATTTTGTGTGTACGTGCGCGAACGAGTACGAGAAGGATCCTGTTCTGTGTTGTTTACGTGGCTTCTCGTTGCAAAAGCTGCAAATTACAAAATGAGGATCTTCAAAACCATCAGTATCTTACGTAGTGTTACGACGTTACAACCGTTTGATTACGACTTGCTTTTGCTACGACGTTACGACGACGACGTTACACTATGTCGCTGCAGGATGCAACTTTCATCAAGGAGAGGATCTATCTTCCAAACTACCGGTATCTTACCGTATGGCTTATCGCGTTCGTTGCAAGCTGCAAGTTTTACGCACTCTCGTAGTACGTACTTGCTGTACCTGTTAGGGGAGATTTATTTGTGCCCTTTTGCCCACAGAAGGCAGGAGGAGCGATTGTGGCGTTTCAGAGTGGTGGTGGAAAAGTGAGTGATTACTTGCTCTCGACTCGGAGTTGTTGTGCTGAACTGTCTACGAACGAGTATTTATTTATTTGTTGCCCTTTTGTTTCGTATGTACGAGCGTGCGTGAGTGCATTGCCCGCCACGTCAAACGTCGAGTAAAGAAAACGTGCGTTCGTTGCTGCCGTCACCGTAACGGTTGATGGAAAGCAAGCAAACCTCCGTAACCAGCAAACATGCCCACGGCGCGGGGTTACCTGTCATACGGGTTCCCTACAACATGTAGTATATAACCTATACAATACGCGGTATACCTGGTAGTACACTATCATACAGGTACACTGCTGATGCACTCGTACACTGTCGAGTACAAGAGCGGCGGCACGATCGGGTAGCGGTAAACAAAACTCCGGGGAGTTGTGTGTATAAACGCAACTCCTCTGTCTAAAACCAAGTAAATAAAATGGCCATTTTTTTCGAAGGAAGTTTTGTTTTTCGTGCACCACAACCTCGCTTAACCCTAACCCAACCCCATGCTTGCCCCATGTATGTGAAGTTAATATTTGGCACGAAAAAATAAAGGAAGTAAAAAATGGCCAAATCCCTTTTACTGGGTTTTAGAGGGAGTTACGTTTATACACGCAACTCCGGAGTTAGTTGTGTATATCGCTACGCGGCACGATCGGCCAACAAGCGCCACCAACACCACCCGAACTCACCAGGCGGAATACCCCTCTCCACAGAAATACAATCAATCCCCGTTTGATCTCCACAGCACCAAGAGTTCGAAGGGGGATGAATTACCTTCGCACCTAAAGTACATTCCCCGTCGAGGCAGGACCTTAGGTGCATGTATGATCCCCCGTGTCCTTCGTGTTACGGTTGATCGTCACACCAAGAGTTCAAACGGGGGGTTGTCCAATATATGTTTGATTCCGGCCATTATTACCACTGAAGACAGAGGCCGTTTTGTGTTCACCGCAGAATTTGGGCGGGGGCGGCGGTGCTGTTTTGCTCCATCACTGGTCCATTTTCTGCGAGTTGCCTTCGTAGTTGCTGCAGCTACTGGTACTACTACTGCTAATTCTTGCTCGAGCCACTCGCAAATGTCCTTAACTGTTGCTGCGTGCTGTCGTGGGCGGTTGCTGCCGCAACTGGAGATTTCTTGCCGCAACTTGATACCTGGTACCAATCAATAGCTTGGGTAGTGTAAAGTTCAGCTGTGTTTGTGAAGTGCTGGTTGGCTGAAGCTTTCGCTTGAGGTCAGTCAGAATTGTAAAAATTGGGACAGACAGACAAGACCCTTTCGGAATTAGACTTATACATGCAAGACCCTCCTCCGTACCGAAGGTGAACAAATAACAGCACGGAACTTGTGCGTTGGTGCCATGTTTTTTTTTCATACAGCGATAAAGGGCGCGAACAACGCATGTAACGGCAACACGACGTTCGTTTGCCATCTACCCTCTGTTCCAGCAGACAGATGATGCTTCACGCCCGCCCCTGACAATTAGAGTGCATTGCTCCACGACGAGGCCAGCTTGGCGCCACTGCTCTCCTCGGCTGTGCGCGTAGATCGATAAATAGATAGTTTCGAGTGTTTTTGTATTAGACGAGGCGGACTGATGCGTTCCAACCCGGGTGACCAAACCCAGGCCTCAAGCAGACGACTGCTGCTTGCGACGCCAACCCCACCTCTACCCGACCAACTATTTTATCTCCCTCTCTTAAACGACCGACCGAGACCCCTCAAGGCTCCTTCCTCACCGCCAACTCACAAAAAGAGCTCGCGACTCGTCACCCCAAAGGCAACAACCTCTCACGGACACAAACATTAAGGGGCGGCACAACACAAACAAACAGGGTTCTCTCTCTCCTCCCCCGCTCCCTGTCCCCAGCCACCCCCCCCCATCCCCGCCCTCAAAAAGCCACCACCGCCGCCCGCCCGCCCGCCTAAGATCAAAAGATCAGCGACGTCTACCATCCTCCGTCACCCTGGGCGGCACCTCCGCCGCCCCACCCGCCTCCCTGAGGAGCGGCGGGCGGCTGCTGGGGCGCCGCGTTCCAGCCTCCGGCACCGGCCGCGGCGGGGTCCACCGCTACGGGCATGACCTCCTGCACGGGCTGCTGCTGCTGCTCCATCACGGGCTCCGCAGGGGCCGGGGCCGCGTCCCAGCCACCGCCGAGAGCGGCAGCCTGCGCGGCGGGCGCCTGGAAGTCGACAGGCACGGCGGCCGCCGCGGCCGAGGGGTCGGCGGCGTTGAAGCCCTCCATGGGGGTGGGGGCGGCGGCGCCGACGATGGGCTCGGCTCCCCATCCGGGGGTGGCCACCGCGGCGGGGTCCTGGAAGGGCGCCTGGGCCTCCTCCGCCTTCTCGAGCTCTTCCGGCTCGCGGTAGAAGAACAGGTCCACGGGGACGTCCCACGCGGCCTGGGGTGGTGATAGCGGGGGGAGATGGGAAAGGGAGGGGGGGGGGGGGGGGTGCACAAAACAAAACAAAAAAAAGAGGTTTATATGTTGTATAGGGGGGGGGGTGATGGTATCCAAAAAAAAAGGAAGGAAGTTTTATGTTTGTGTAGGGGTGATATCTGTATTTCATACGAGCGGTTGTGCTATATGGGGTGCGTTCTGGAATGCACAACAAGTACACAAAAAAGGGAGTGCCATATGTTGTTCGGGTGCTACTGCATGAATTCGAGAGTTGTGTTTGTAGTGCTGGTGTGTGATTCGATGTGTATAGATATGTTAGCAGGGGCGAGAAGCAAAGGCGCGCTCATTCCAAAAACACACAAACGAAGCACGGTCAACGCCGAACAAGCCAGCGAGGCAGGCTTAGGGAGAGACACCGCCACACATCTACCTGCACTTCCCGCCACTACGTATCGACAGCAGCGCAAAAAAAAAAAAAACGTAGCAAGCGAGATCGGAATTATCACAACGCAGATGGAACGACCGCGAAACGCTGCAACCCCACATACGTAGCTTCAGATTGTGTTCCCTCAAAAAAGGATGTATACCAGTAGTACGTACGCACGATCCAAGTATCACACACACCTTGCAAAAAAAAAATGAGTTTCGACGAAATTCCTCGATCTCGCAGCTATTGCACGCTCAAAATGTGGAATTTAGTTTTGGTTATAATAAAACAAGTGCAAATACTACATGTAATTTTTAATATAAAATAAGTGCAAATACTGGATGCGGTCTATGATGTTGAAGACTCACGGTGCGGTCGACGCTGCCGCGCATGCGGAGCACCTCCCTGGCGAGGAGCCAGTACAGGAGGCCGATGGACAGCTTGCCCTTGTTGTTGGACGGGATGGCCACATCCACGTTCTGCAGCGGGGAGTCGCTGTCGCAGAAGGCGATCACCGGCACGTTCACGTACGAGGCCTCCTTCACGGCCTGCATTGCATCATCCATTGCATCATTCACCAATGGGGCCAGCAAAAAAAAGGGACAGCAGATGGACACGTAAGAATTGACGCCACCATCCGTTTTGACAGCCGAGGGGAGGCTACCGTACGAGTTTTCGATCCAAGCCATGCATGCATGCAGCCAACAGCCCGCACCCTTCGCTCTGAAGCCTAGCCGGCAAAGACCGGCTTGTAACCCCTTGACAACTGCGCTACGTAAACGTTTGAGGGACAAAAAATGCATTCAAGCTTGGGTGTGTGTGTCGTAGCGGTAGGTACGTACCGTACGTACGGTCGCCTGATCTTTCACGGGACGGAATCGCCGAATGCGTTTGCGGCTATATAAAAGATTCAACCACAGGGAAGAGCTGCCTGCCTTCAAGAAGGAGCGAGCCCCCTTCAAACTCTACACACGAAAAAGTAGCTCCGCGGCCGCCGCTACACACTCCCCCCACCCTGCCAGTCATCGCCCGCTTTCCATCACTGTCAGACTAAAAAAATGAAAAATATACTCCCTACGAGAAGGCCCCTCACACTGATACAGAGTGGTTTACGCTATACATTCTGCCAGATGTTAGGCAGGGGTATGATATGACCACCAAAAAGTCCCTCAAATGGCGTTTACTCAACGCCCGCCCTCCTCCACAAACATACCCAATGATGTACCGGTATACATACAGACTTAACAGATTCGAATCAGAGAATGAAACATCGTAAGTGTTGCGATATGATACAAGTAAATTACAACTATACACGAGGTGGCGCGAGTCTCGGCGTTCCAAGGCAAAAAAAAACACTCTTCACAAAATTACAATTCTCAACATAATATATAGTAGCTCAACAACACGCCAATGAAATAGTATTAGCCAGGAGGGTTCGGGCACCTGGGCGTCAGGGCGGGGGTCGGTGATGATCAGCAGGCGCGGCTCGCGGAACTGCTTGGTGATCTGGTTCGTGAAGGTACCGGGGGTGAACCGTCCAGCGATGGACAGGCAGCCCGTGTACTGCGCGAACTTAAGCACCGCGCGCTGGCCGTAAGGGCGGGCGGAGATAGCCACCACGTCCTGTAGGGCAAAAAAAGGGCATTTTTGAGGAGGGGAATGGGCGTTTTTCAGCAGTGGTCAGAGGGTTTTCTTTTGAACTGAGGGGAACATGAGGTTTTCAAGTAGGAGTAGAGGCATTTGCAGGTGAGGGAAAGGGGTACAAACAATAGCATCGTTATGATGAAAGGGCCGACGCAGCGGCAAGAAGCAACGACAGGCAACTCGACAAGCTATGCATATATATTCGCAGTGTATGCCGGCATTTGTTTTCACAAGGGACGGGGGTGGGGTGGGGGAGCCGTCAACAGGGAAAGCCTTGTGCGTAGCGCGACTGTTGATAAGTGTGTCTTGGCGCCCCCACCTGAAATAATTCTACAGTATGAACACTTCAACTTCACGTGCGCTCGGTACATTTGGGGAATAGCTTTGCAATCGCTTTATAAGCCAAACGGTAAATGAACGGCTTAACCTTGGAAATAACAAAATGCTAACCCAACACTGCTGTGCTGTTGAAGCTACAGAAGTCCCATGGGGCTTTTCGGATAGGATGTGAGAGGATGCTCTTCGCTTTTTTCCGCTGGAAAACGTGCAGCAGCTGAAGTAGCAGCAACAGGTACCAGCATCATCGTATACGAAACATAGCTATCTGGCAGCAGTAGTTAGTTACTCGTACATTTTATACGTAAAAATAAATCGGACGTCCATGCCTCGCCCAAGATGCGCATTGTGTTGGGGTGATCGACGCGCAAAACTCATCACGGAGCGTTTCGAATGGTCGTGGTCATCTCTGTCTACCACACAAACACGGCGGCACGCTATACCGGCAGGCAGAATACACGTAACGGGCGTATCATAATTACACAAGTGGGTGTCTTGGGGGCTTCTGCCAATTTGAAAGTTTTTCTCCCGCATGTTACTCGCCTGGGGGTTCTCGATGGCCACGATGATACGGGCGGCCAGGACGATCTTCTCCCAGGTCTTGCCGATGTTAAGGATGTGGATGCCATCCTGTTAATTGTAAAAGCGGGGGGGGGGGGGGGGGGGGGTGAGCAAAAACGTACGCGGCGGTGCGTGGAGAAGAAAACGGCTCGTTCGTAACGATTCGTCATTCGTCGTAAACTGCGAAGACTCAACATTTAGAAGCTTGCCAGGAACGAAACAAGGCAACATAACCTGGCGGCGTTGAAAGGGACACAGCCTGGCGGCATCGGCGCCGAATGTTTATTTAGGTTATCCTGCCGCCCTACAAAGTGTCCAGAGCCTGAATTGACTGTACGAATGGCACAGCAGACTGTTCTGTTGTTAGGGATCGACCACACTGCTGTGCTCAATTCTCCTACCATCTGACTATTGTACGCATAGGAAGCTGTTCTAATGTTGGGGATCGATCAAACTGCTACGCACTGTGCTCCCTTCCTCCCCCGAGGCCTTGCGATGGTCATTAGTCGCGGCAGACGCATACAAAGAGGTAAGGTACTAGCTAGACCGAGACCACCGTGTCATCAACCAGTGAATATCAACCATGGACTGCACAACCCAACCATCGTATGTACCAGGTGTATCATAGGGGGCCGAGCTCTTCAAAGCGCTCCAACATTACGGGGGACCATTTAGAATAGCATCGACGGTACACACAAAAACTTACCTACTCCAAGTATTTACCTATTTTTACCAACATTATTTGGTCCTATTTACTACAAATATGAACCCCTTGCCTTGAGCAAAACTTCACCTACACAAATTTTAGGGGTTTCTCCCCACACTTGTGACAAAAACTATCCCACATAACTTCCAAGTACGTTGTCCCCCCAAAAAGACGCTCGAAGATGTACTGCTGTACACTATAACAGTTTAGGCTGCTGCTTACCTGGCGGCGGCGCCAGATGTAGTCCTTCATCTGGGAGTCGCTGTTGCGAGTCCCGATGTGCACCTGGGCGGAGAGCATCTTTTGGATGTCCTCCTCCCTTGAAGTGCGGTGGTGGGTTGGGTGGCCGAGTGAAAAAAACGAGACGGGTAAAGGTAACGTTAGTACCGATGGCGTGAACAAAGTAAAATACTCGTACCTGGTGCAATCTATGTACGACATATCGCTCTTACTTCCTCTGATAAAAAAAATTGGGCAAACCACAGTCAAGAAATAACCCCCTCGCGTATGAAAGCAGAGCAAGCCACCTCGAAAGTACAACAATCGTCCAAGTAACAGCAGCGCTGTTCGTATTTACACTTGGAGAGAAGAAACGGAAAAAGGAATCGCTCGGAAGCAGCGTTTATTGATATTGAAGTTGGGAGCGCATCTACAGGCCGTAGGTCATAAATATACGAGGAGGGAAGGGGGGGACCCCCCAACAGACGCTCTGTCGGTGTCCACGGCCAACGTACACTGGCAAACCCCGCGTCAAGTTTACTGACGTTACAACAGTTTCCGTCATTTAGAAACCTGCACCACTGCCGTTTTTGTATACATACTGTTCAGCTGAGGGGTGGGCTGGGCGCAGCCGAGGTTATGATAATACTCCCGGCTTATGTACGTATCATACACTTGCAAAACCCGTGTCTCTGCACTCCACATGACATTTAGAGCCTCCCTGTACAGGTTAGCAAGACGGGCATTCTACCCAAGTTCTACCTGGTATGCACAAGGTTCTACCTGAGGTATGTCTTACCAGGTACGAATACAGGATACAACAGGTTGTATGTAGGTACAGCAGTACGGTATGATTTATGCGCACAGCAGGGTGTACCAGGTACTGGTATACCGCAAGCGTTAACCTTGTTCTTCGGTCAAGTTACGACGATGCTGTACAACCTTGTGTGATACAATCCGTACTTCTCGTACTTCCTAGTTTGCGCGACTTTTCGCACCGTGCACGTGATACTAGAAGTACGAGTACACCAGTAAAGCTCTGCCTGCCACAAGCCACAAGCCAAGAGTAAAACGAGTCGAAACACCGACAAACAGCACGGATGCCCACAAAACCGTAAAGCGAGGATGCACTCTGATACAGGTGAAAACACTCCTTGGCACAAGTCAAACAAAAACGTCGCGCGCCTGCAGCACGACTGCCTCGTTGGGCATCGCTTCCGACCGCTGCAAATGCTTTGTGTTGTGTCTTACGGGGCTACCACTTCCTTGCTGGCCAGGAGACCCCTCCGCTGCTACGCATCTCGTACTGGTGTGCTGCTAGACGCTAGACTGCTCTCCTTTGTCTTACTCGTATACGAGTGGAATAGACCAGCACCAAAATGCCTCACAGCTTGTGGGTGGTGATAAGAAACCCAGAAACGAAGCTCGGCTTTTGGTGCCGAACTAAAGAGAAATGAGCGGCGGAAATAAGTCACGAAAACCTACATAGCTGCTGCTTTTGCGAGGGCCTAGAGAGACCAACAGACACAATCTGTGTGCACGGTGATCGCAACTCCTAGGGCATGTCTCCGATGGCCTGGTGGTTCGGTCGGCTACCGATCTCGGGCACAAGGGGGGATGGCGTGCAAACCACCTTTGATCCCCCAGTGTTTTCTTTCGCTGTCTAAATCGTCGGAAAACACTCTATGGACATCTTGCGGCGCGCCAACTGTACTTACTTGGCATGGAGGCAAGCGGGCAGAGAAGAGGAAGCCATGATGGCTGATGTGTTGAGTGCTCGGAGATAAAGGAGCAAAGGTCGAGGGTCTGGGGCAGGGCCACATCCCACACCACACAAACGAGTTTTCGCCGCCCATCTAAATAACGCCATTTCAAAAAATGGAAACCTTCTCACAGTCCCGCGGAGGCGCAGCAGCTCCTCCACGCCATCGCTTTTCTCGAGGCCTACCACGCGCCTTGTACAGCACCGGGCGAGACGAAACTTGCTGCATCTGTCTGAAGAGTATCTCTAATATGGACGCGGGACGCGGGGGCCGCGGTCGTGGTCGAGGAGGAGGCAGAGGAGCGGGCCGGGGAGGCCGTGGCGGTGGTGGTGGTGGTCGTACGGCGGCAGGAGGTGGCGGACGAGGAAGAGGAAGAGGAGGAGGTAGAGGAAGAGGAGCAGGAGGAGGACGAGGAGGAGGAGAAGGAGGACGTGGCAGGGGCGGAGGTCGTGGGCGTTCCGCCCCTCCCCGAGACGAAGGCACAAAACCATCGTATGCTGCTTCTTTTGCTTCCCCGTCTCCTTCGTCTGCAGCCGCATCTGACTCCGGAGACAAGCGCAAGTGGTCCTCGGACAGCACTGTCCGCGTGAAAAACGAGGACAAAGGGGGAGCACAGGGAAGGGGGAAAGGTCGCGGGCAAGGGCGCGGTGGTCGTGGTGGGTCGAAACATGGGTCAGGGCGCGGTGGTGGTGGTGGTGGTGGTCGTGGCCGTGGCGGCGGGAAGGGTGGCAGCAGCGGGAGCAGCGGCGGCGGCGGCGGTCCCGAGGACGACGGTTTGCCTGCCAACAAGAAGCGGAGGCTGAAGTTCGAGAGGCAGCAGCACCGCCCCGAGTTTGACACCGTGTTGAGGTCCAAGGAGATATGGAACAAGCTCCGTGAGCGCAAGGTATGCACCCTGCTGGTATATATACCTGGTACGATAGTCTACGGGGCAAGGTATAGTGTATACTATATGTATGTAGGGGTGGTGCGGGTTGTGAGTTGTGAGCGAAAATCTTGGTCTTGCGAAGGCACCGTTGTTGGTGAGGTACTGGCTGTAGTTTGACCTGCATCCTGGGGTGACATCGGCCCTATCGGTACGAAGGTCATGATGTACCAGGTACCAAGTACTGCTGTACATGCACGGTACAAGCAGCAGAGGTCAAGTGCGAAGAGCACAGCGCGTGGGCTTCGACGGACACCCTCGATAGCCCCGGGCCTATCCTTGCTGTTGCACCGTGTCATGTATTCTGCCTGGTATGTCTAAGTGTAACGCCAGGAGCGCGCGAGACCACGGCTTTCGTCATACCTGGTACCCGGTACTATCGTCCTCGTATCGTACACAGACGCGAGCGGACTGTGAAGAGAAACAGTCAACTTTCGCGGTTCTCCATTTTATGTTTTGCGCGCCCCCGAGCCCCGGTCACTCTGGCAGAAACGCCAAATTCCAAACGCATTACGATCAACTTCGCGAACATCGAACCGAGCAGAGGGGCGTGTAGACTTTGGTGTATCTCTTGGCCGGGAGGGAGGGAGTGTGTTCAACCATCGTTCAACCATTCCGAACGTCAACATTAACGTTAGCAGGCGACCTACAACTACGTACTGCTGTAGTAGCTCACCCTGAAAGCACTCTGGTTAGGGCTGTGAGTTGGCTGATTACAAGTTGCCAACTAGTTAATAGTTGGCAATAGTTGGCTAGGTATGTATAGCTAGTTTACGTGCGGCTTGTTGCGGAGTTCTGCGTCTTGGTGTCGCTGGCGCGTTTGTGGTGACTCGGATTTGTGTTTTTTTTTGTTGTTGAATACGAAAAGGAGCCAGTTAGTTGATATACTTCGCCACGCCCAATTAATAACTACCTGGTATTAAATAGTCGTCAAGTCCAGCCAAGTCACAGCCCTAACTCTGGTTTTGTCGTATGAAATGTCACCATTTCCGCGTTGGCTGAGGCTCTTCTCAACCTTTCACACCCCTCCCCACCGCTATTATTTTACTACTCTTATTCCGAGTAATGAAGTCACAAAACGTGGGTGCATACCGTCAACAACTTACCTGACGCGCTGGTGTTGGGGTACATACTCAAATATGAAATACATACATATATATTTTTTAACTTGAGCTGTGAGATAAGGTGGGATTGGGGATTTCGCCGAAACTCATGTTTGCAACCTGCGTATTTGGTGCAGGTGCCCGGGGACGAGCGAGCGAAGCTGGTGCAGGAGCTGCTGGAGCTAATCGAGGGGAAGGTTATGGCCATCGTCATGAAGCACGACGCCAGCAGGGTGGTGCAAACCGCTCTGCAGTTCGGCAACCGCGAGGTATTTTATGGGGACGTACGTAAGTAGTCAGGTGTTTTGACTTTCTTGAATTTATTTCACTGGACTGCGTATTACATATCTTGGTGTGCAACTTGCTTTTGTAAAGAGATGGAGGCGTGGGCCTTCATCAAGGTCGCCGGTCGAAGAGCACTTGCAATATGAGGGGAGGGGGGTGAAGCCCGTATTGATATACCAATGATCAAGTCGTACGATGACAGTCTTCAGGTCTTTATATACCTGGTACATACACGAGTAGGTCTTACACGACTGGTTTATGAGCACTGAGACTCCTGTCGTGTGCTGTATACTGCTGCATGTACTGCTCTTGACTTGGTCAACGCAGCGAAGGTTTGCCGTTGAACGTCCGTCTGCATGAAATCTGCCGCTGTTACTGCTGCTGCTGCTAGTGTTGCTGTTGCTGCTATTGGTGTACCCAATTCTAGAGAGTAACGGGCGCTCTCCGGGGTTCATAAATGCATCTACAGTACTGTAGTATGAACGGGCCTCCAAAATCGCTGGTACAGCACTATCCATA
This sequence comes from Saccharina japonica, assembly GCA_008828725.1. Classification (NCBI taxonomy): domain Eukaryota; class Phaeophyceae; order Laminariales; family Laminariaceae; genus Saccharina; species Saccharina japonica. The sequence goes on along the minus strand of MEHQ01000476.1, from coordinate 133,480 downwards.
TTCTTGAACTTGATCCGTGCTAAGCCTATTCATAGTTATGAATAGAGTTGCAGTCCGTACTGCAAGAACGCCACTATTATATAAAGAGATTTACTGTTTAACTTTATATTTCTAACACACGCACCCCCCCCCCCCCGGCACAATTTCCCCCGCCCTTCCAGGAGCGGCTGTCCATCTTGTCGGAGATAGAGGCGCACATCCCCGAGCTCTCGCAGCTGACGTACGCGCACTTCATCGTCCTGCGGCTGTTCAAGGAGATCAAGGGTCCGGAAGAGCAGAAGCGCGTCGCCAAGACCTTCCGCGGGCAGACGGTCCGACTCGCCACGCACGCGATAGGGGCGCGAGTGGTTCAGACGGCGCTGGACTCGCTCCCCGTGGCTTCCGCCGCCCTTATTAAGGTGTGCTATATGATATATGCTCGTATTTGTCACCCCTGTTGTGCCAGGGGTGTTGAAAAGCTGTATTCATACCAAGGTTATTGAATTGCCGCACCAAGGGTGTTACACAGTAGTAGTAATAGAAGTAGAAGTAGTATTAATACCAGTATTGGTAATAGTAGTAATGTAGTGTTGGTACTATCCACAGCAGTGGTCCTATACTGTGATTATTAATAGTGTTGCAGTTTTTTATAGCAGCACTACTACCAGTAGTAGGAGCAGCGGCCGTCCTGCCGGGGGGCATCCCTTTCCTTCCCCTCACTTCACGACTTTTCGGCGTTGTGATTAACATGAGCCTGTCTCACACAGCCCTGTTTGTGGATACTGATTGTACCCAACGTGTTCCTGTTGATCTTATCACTACCCTGACCGCCCCGCTCCGACCCTCGCTCTGCAACACCAGTCTGAGTTCTACGGCAAGGAATTCGCGCTGTTCGACGACGGAGATCAGCCCCACAGCCTCAAGGCCGTGCTAGAGGCCAGGCCAGACAGGTAAACATGCCCGCTGCTTGCTGCTGCTGCGTCCGCTCCTTCACTTATATGTGCCTGGCATCATTTTGCTACTGCTTCTTCTGCTACTGTTGCTGCTATTTTTCAGCCTTTTAAAATATTAATACACCAGGTATGTTTGGTCGTGTTAAGGTTGAAGTGCGCTGGCCTGTTGGGGCTGAAAACCACACGAGGCTACAGTAGGCGTGTCCTCCTTGTTTGCCTCTTTTGTGTGCAGTCCTTGTGTGTGTTTATGGGAGTTTTGTGTGTTATTTTATTTGTTGCTGCCTTTGGGTATGGTGAAGGTGATCACGCACTTTTTTTTTTCTTCCCGTCGCGCTCTCTCTTGTCTGCCGCTTGCAACCAATGAGAGCTCAACCGTGCCGGACAAGGAAACACAAGCCTAGCGGCGGTATTGTGCGCGTTGCACCCGCTCGTGTTGATCCCTGTAAGAGGCATCAATCGCCCAAATGTAGTTTATGGTAAACACGCAATGAGCACCCAAATGTTAGAGATATCTCTATTGGGTATCCCCGTCACGCCCACCACCGCCACCACCACGACCAAGTCGAAACGGTGCTCCGTCTCGAAAGGGATGCGTGGTCAATGGTCGAAAGACCAAGGCAAGCAACGAATGAGTATGCCCCCCCCCCCCCCCCCCCCACCCCTCCTCTCTCCCAGCATTGCGTCCCCCTTACCCCCTTCCCCACCCCCTCCCTATGAATGCCTCGCTTGGTGTCCGGCAGGCGTGCTGTAGTAATGGAGCACGTGCACGGGGTGATCGCAAAGCTTTTGTCGAAGAACCTCATGCAGTTCGAGTTCGCGCACGATCTGCTTTGGGAGTACATGCAGGAAGCCACACCTGTCCAAATGCAGGTTCGCCATTGATTTTTCTCTGACACGGTTCATTTAGCGCGGCTTGGTTTGTTCTATGGTTTGCTCTCCGTATTTAACGATGTCTGCCTGTCTGTCAGCCTCTTTCTGCCTGTCTGCCTCCCTCTGTCTACCTGCCCGTCTATTTGTCTGGCTGTCTGACTGGCTGGCTGGATGACTGTCTGTCTGTCCGTGTGTCTCTTTGGCTTTCTGTGTATCCGTATTTGTCTGTCCTACTTTTTGTGTGTTTGTCTCTTTGGTCATACGGCTACGGCCATGCACGACATGAGTACCCCCCCCCCCCTCCTCTCCCTCTGTTAACCTCTCTCTGTTCACCCCCCCTCCCCGCACTCATTTTTGTTATCGATACCTCAGGACCTGGTGCCGTCACTAGTTGACTCTTACATGCTCCTGCTCTCCACGAGGCCAGGCTCTCTTGCGGCTGCGATGTGCGCGGCCCACGGAGGGGCAAAGGAGCGCAAGAGGATGATGCGCGCCCTTAAGGGCTACGTTGCCGCGTCGCTAATGCACAGGTGGGTCGGTGGGTGTACGTCGGGTGTTTTGGCCGGGTTTTTATTGGGTTTGATGGGGTTTCGATTGCGCGTTTTTTGGTTGGTTGTGTTGATCGGGTATTGGTCGGGTATTTTTCGGGTATTGTTCGGGTATTGGTCAGGTATTGATCGGGTATTTGGCGGGTATTGGTCGGGTATGGGTCGGGTATGGGTCGGGTATTTGTCGAGTATTGGTCGAGTGTTGGTCGAGTGTTTATCGGGTGTGTGCCGAGCGCAGATTGCATCCTAATCGGGTGTTGATCGGGCGGCGATCGCGTTTGATGGGGTTTGATGAGGTATTGGTCGGCGTGTTCGTCTGATATTGGTTGATGTTGATCACGGATTTTAATCGGGTGTAGATCGGGCATTTATGGAGATCTGATCGAGTGTTGAACGGGCGTGTTAGCTGCGGGTTTGATTGGTGTTGATCGGATTTGATCGGGTATTGGTCGGGGATTGGCGGGGTGGGTGTTGATCGGTCAAGGTCGACGAGGAGAGGAACGCTCTGCGTGCATGGCCGCGCGCGCCCTTGCGCTTGAAAAAGAGGGACATATCGGGCAGCAAGCGTTGTAGGGGACGTGCTTTGCTCTCGCCGAGCGAATTCAAATTGTGCTGAACGAATCGGAGATCCCCTCTTTTGTCATGCTATCTATTAATATCTACCTTGCCAACCCGTCGTTCTTTTTCTTTTTTCTTTGTGAAGCGTCCTTTTCGAAGAACGGCAAAAGGTGCTGCGCCCGAACACCCCAAACTTCCTTGGCCTGTTTGGTATGGCGGTCCTCTTGGATTTTGATTGAGGGAGGCGTGTTTGTTGTTATTGTTCCGTCCTTACTTTTTTTGCCCTTTTCCCCTTTTTTGTTTCGCTTCCCCAGGGACGCCTACGTGGCCGTGATGAGGCTAGTGGAATCCGTTGACGACACTGTCACGTGCCAGAAGACCATCCTCGCCGAGCTGCTTAAGCCCCTGGAGGTGACGCGATGTTGTTGAATACTGTTGCTGTTGCTGTTGCTTACAGGACTTGGTCAGTAGACGCGTGACTGCGATATACCAGGTATATGAACTTCCCAACATCGATAGGACCTGTAGTGCTTTCCGATAAGGCATGCCTTGTATACCGATTAATAGGCATCGGGTTAAGCTTTTAATTTTTTTTTCCGAAAGTCAGTTTTTAGGTTAGATACAGTGGATGCATCCCTATCGTAGACCTCCATCAGTAGGACCTCCATATGTAGGAACTCCAACAGTATACAGTAGGCTATTTGTTGGAATAGCTGTAGGAGTTACAGCAGAAGGTCAATTTCTGTTCGGTCGACAAGTGCTCGCTCCTTGCAGCAGATTTCGTGTAGGGAGGCGCGGGGGGGGTGGGGATTGGGATTGGGATGGGGAGGGGCGGGGGGTAACTTTCCCGGGTTGTCTGGGGTGCCTCTTTGTACGTAGCCTTTGCCGGTGGGCAGTGCAGCAATGTATCAAAATCGGGTCTGAAGAAAGGATGTCGGAAATACAACGACAGCGTGCCGACGGCTGCGGCCATCCTAGATTAGGGTAGATAACCGAGCAGGGTAATCGGCCGAATAGAAACACGCGGTGTTTTATTGTTGTCAGCCGCGGGGTTGGTCGTGGCGGTTGGGCGAGGTGGGATTGGGGTGTCGAACAAGACCAGAGAGCAGCGCTCTCGATCTCTCGGGTCTCTCAATCTCTCAAACGCGCTCTTCACACCCGAATAGCATCATGCGCACTCTTGTCTGTTTTCCTTACGACGACACCCCGCCCCGGCCCCCTCCCTCCCTCCCCCCCCTCCGCCCCGCTCTATAATGGTTAGGTGGCGCCCAAGCCGGCTGCGGTGGTGATCGGGGAAGATGGCCTACCCAAGCCTACGAAGGGGACCACGGCGGACGAGTGGGTCCCCAGAGGAAACACGGCACCTAAGGGAAACCCCGAGGAGGCAGCGCCTGCAAAGGGGGGCGGGGAGGACGACGACGTTTCGGGCATGGACGTCGTCGAAGACGAGGAGGCGGGGGGGGGGCAGGAAGAGGGAGAGGGGGACGGGGAGGGGGAAGAGGAGGAGGAGGGGGGGAGGGGGGGGGGGGGGGGGGGGGGGGGGCAGGAAGAGGGAGAGGGTGACGAGGAGGGGGAAGAGGAGGAGGAGGAGGAGAAGGAGGAGGAGGAGGTGAAGGCAGACGAGGAGCCCGCACCTCTGGCCCTCGTTTCCGTCATGACTCACCGGAATGGGTGCAAGCTGCTGCTGAGGCTGCTGGCGCCGGAGCGCACCGGGTACGTCTTCGGGGAGTTCCTAAACATTGTGCGGTGTAGCTCGCGGCGGGTGCGGGGGCGGGGCGGAGAGGGGGCCAGGGACCCCACTCTGCTGTTACCATTTACGGTGGTTCGGGCGCTGCCGCTACCGATTGCGCTTTGCGCTTGTCTTGTGTTCCTTGCCGTATTAAATCGCTGGCTCGGTGTTGGCGTCGGCGGAAGGGACGTTTGCCTGTCAGTCCTCCCCCCATTTCCCTGCTTCCGATCGCGCGGCGGGACGGCACTGCGGATTTCACGTGTTTGTTTTCGCTCGCTGCGTCACATATTTTGGAACGCCTCCGTTGAATCAATTTCGGGGCTCCGCGAGAAACCTAACGCGTGACCCCCCCCCAATATCTCCCCCTCCCTCCTTCCTTTCCCATTCTCTCTGTCTCCCCTTTCGCCTACCTTCATCCATCGAAGAGTCGCTATCCCCCCCCCACCCCTCCTGCCTCTAAGAATTCTCCACATTTAGGCAAAAAAAAGCAACCGATCCATATGCTAAAATATATCACCCCCCCCCCCCCCCCCTCCCCTACCGCAGATACCTCCACCCACAAGAGTTGGAACTCCTAGAGCCTACCATGGTTCCGGCGCCAGCACCAAAATCGGCCGGCGGGGCCGACGGAGCCGACAAGAACGCGACGGAGGGGACGGTAACTCTTGTCCCCTCTTCTAAGAAGGAGGCGTCGGTTCGAAGGCGGGAGTTGTTGGCGTACCTGAGGGAGCCCCTTCGGGAGGCGTGCGCGTCGCACGCGGGGGAGCTGATGAGGTCTAAGTTTGCTGGGGCTTCGGTGCTGCAGGAGGTTGTCCGGGTGGGTGCTTCTTCTTTTTTTCCCCTCCTCTCTTTTGTTATTTTTCTCTCAATCTTTCTTGTGCTTGGTCTTGTTCCCGATCTTTATCTTGATATTTATCTTGATCTTGATATTTATATATTGATGTTGATGTTGATATTGGTCTTGATATTGGACTTGATCTTGTTATTGATGCCAATCTTATTCTTGATCCTCTTCTTAATTCTGATCTTGCGCTTGAACGTTTTTTTTCTGTTTTTTGTTCCTGATTTTTGGCTTTATTTTTTCTGTTCTTCGTTCTTTGCTTAATTCGTGATCGTTTGCGACTACGAGTACCGTTTTATTTTAGCGTTTTTGTTGTGTTTTGAGTGGTTTCTCGCCACCTCCGCCTTTTGACGTTTGCGCACCGCACCGCAAACTGGACGAAAAAAAGGACCGGGAGGGGAGCGACAAAAACATACAAATGTGGCTCTACCTGTGCTTCTTGGTATTGCTTCGCAATATTATTATTGTATTTTATTTATGTCGCCCCTTTCGCTATGAGTTCATCATCTGCGTCATGGAAATTAAAACCAGACCATGCCACAAAAGCCACGTTTCTCTAAACCATCTGGGTACAGATCGAGCTCGCACCGGCCTCAATACCTGACATTCAGATCACTCGGCAGCGGCAATTCTTACTCGTTAAAAAAAAACAAAACGGTCTCCAAACAAGTTTCAAGCGTCCTCGTGCCCCTGCTGCTCCCCTCCCACCGTTGTCGTCCGCTTCCTTGCCTGTCGATTTTGATGGTTACGTCTGCATGTTTGTATGTATGTATGTATGCAGGCCATTGGGACCGTTGAAGTGGTGGAGGCGGTGGCTGAGGCGGCGTGTGCCGAGCCGTTGGAGACGCAGCTGGCCATGCACGAGGTACGGAGGGCTATAGAATAGCACCAAATCGATTCCAGACCTTTACCGGCGTCAAAATGTCGCTTGTTTTTGTTTTATCAGAAGCATACCACTACCCGCTGGCCTAGTTAGTGCTGTAGAACGAACGAAATGTGCTATCTCGGCTTCGTTGAATCTTACCACGCTGCATTGATCTCCGGGGCACTCCCCTCGCCATATAAGTAGTATAATGATCAGTCTCCAAAGGTGTTGATACAGGTGGCACGGGGTCGCGTGATGTTGACTCAAGACGGTGACGCGGAAACTTCTATCTTGTATTGATATCCAGCCATCGTGGCTGACTCGTACCTCGTGAGGAGATAAACAACGAGTGGCATCGGAAGGCGCGGATAAACAGTCCCACACCATCCGGACATCGCAATACCCCACTGACATAATCCCATATCCACTATGGAACTCCTCAATCTACGATGGATCATCTCTGTCGTGTTACCGAGCACGATCAACATTCCCCCGTGCTCGTTTTACACACGACCACGCCAATACCCCCCCTGCTTTAGTCCCCTACTTTTTGTTTTTATGGGTATGAAGATATATACCAAAATGCCTTGTTTAGGTATTTCGCTGGTGCAACGTCTATTTGCTCACATACAACCGTTCGTTCTATTATTCTATACCCAGCGATATCGGTTCGCCTAGCGTCCTGATTCATTTGCCATAGAGGCATACCAGTTTGTTTTTTTTCGACGGCGGTTATATTCCCTGACAAATGTTGTGGTAGAAAGGATGTGGTCAGAGGCAGTGAGTGGGGCAGATGAACAAAAAAAATCACCACTACAGTCAGTTGTTCATAACAACAATACCCGGGGTAAGGGTACAACTATTTTTCACCCACACGGTACTTCTGTGAGTTCTGTACACCTGTGTCACAACACCCGGAACTTCTGTGAGTTCTGTAACGTACCCGTACCCGGAACTTCTGTAAGTTCTGTAACACCCCCAATACCCGTACCCTCAATCCACAAACCCTACAGAACTGAACCTTGAGTATTTGCATTGTTTTTCCTCCATCTCGCAGGACCCTACGGGCCACCTGTTCATGAAGCAGCTCCTCCAGCGGGAGGCCGAAGCTCAGGCGGCAGAATCAGCCGCGGGCGGCGGCGGTGGTCCGTGGTTCGCGGACGCCCTCCTGGAGCAAGCGGGCGGAGAGCTGCCAGCGTGGGCTGGCAAGAACCGCGGTGGGTTCGTTGTGGCCGCCCTCGAGAAGGTGCCGAGCGCCGGAGTGGAGGTGCGGAGAGTGATGGGGGCGAAGGGGGCAAGGGCGCAGCTGGTGAAGGACGCTAAGGCCGGCACCAGCATGGGGGTCAAGGTGAGATCGAGTACGGTGGTTACAGAAAAGTGCAGCGAAGTGCAGTAGTAGTAGTGGTGCGTGTGATACGTTGTGGTGTTTGGTTGGTTTGATTGGTCGATTATTTGGTTGGTTTGGTTTTGCTGGTTGTTGATTGGTAGGTGGTTCGGCTGCTGGTTGACTTGTGGTTTGTTGATTAATCGGTTGACTGATTGATTGGTTGGCTGATTCGTCGGTGGTTTGGCTGGTTGACTTGTGGTTTGTTGATTCATCGGTTGATTGATTGGTTGGTTGGCTTGTTGGCTGTCCGCGTTTTTGAGGGTGGTCGGGCCGGGTTGCCCTGTCGGAAGGGAGGGACGCCGTGATAACGGTGTATACGCCATACATTCGACACCCGTGAGTTGTTTTCTGGTCGCGCTCCTGTCAGTCGTTTTTCTTTTTTTCGCTGCACAAAATCGGTATTTTACCTTTGCTCTATACTTACGGTGCAGTGAGGCGTCGCAAATTTAACGTTGTTGTACTTATTTTTCGGTTGTTGCTCTCTTGTTTTGGCTTGTTTTTGTTGTGTTATTTGGTACCAGGTACCCCGGTACGTCAGCTTTTTATTTGCATACGACCACGATTATTTTGCGATGTCTCAATAGTGCCTGTGACCACATAATTTGTACCAGGAATCTCTCTTGGATGAAGAATCCGTGCGGATAACTGAGTCTCCGTTGTTGGGTAGCAATAACGGTTCAATTAATGGGATGGAAAGACAGCACCCACACCACCGGATCACTACGACGTGAGTTAAATCATCAGTGCGGACACTTGGTGTGCTGTATATATACATATAGCTGCCGTTGGGTAGAATGAACAAATATCGTCTTGAGGCTGAGGCAATACATACAGCACCGGGTGGCGATTTTGTCGGGTCTGAAAGGCTTCGCTGTCTTAGCTCACCCACCGGTACCCCGCGTTCTGCACACATGCCACCCATGCCTCCCAACTCCCCTTTTTTTTACTTAGGTGCTGGCGGAGCAACTGGGGTTCGGCAACTTCGGAGCGAAAGAAGCGGCGGCGGCATTTGCCAACAAAAACACCAGAAAGAAGGGCTAGTAGGGAGTAGGAAAGAGACGCCGTCGTCGGAGGCGGCATGGCTTTTAGTAGCGGCTGACATCGTTTACCATGGCGACTGACATCGTTCATTATAGCGGCCGACATCGTTCATAGTAGCGGCCGACGCCGTGTACATTGGCGACGGGCATCGTTCATAATAATAGCGGCTGATATCGTTCATAGTAGCCATATTAGCAGAGGTGTCCACGGATCGGGTCAACCCTCGTCGGTCGAGTCGGTTCGGGCCGGGTCGAGTTCAGGGTGGCCCGACCCGATCCGTGAGAGTTTGAAAACCTCCCGACCCGACCCGACCCGACCCGACCCGACCCGACCCGACCCGACCCGACCCGACCCGTGAGATTCCGACAACTTCCTGACCCAAACCGCTGAAGGGCCTTGCATGTTAGCGGCTATATAGCATCGTTCACAGGGGCGTCATCAGTCAGCGGCGTTTTACCGTTATTTGTCGTCGGTTGGGTTCTTTGTCGATGTTGTTGATGTCGATGCCGTTGTTGGTGATTGTTTTTTGGTTCTGTCGATGGATTTCGTCTCCCCGAAATTTCAGAAAATAAATAATTAATTATGGTCTAATGTCTCTTTTTCTCAAGATAACAATAGTGTGGAACGCAAGATTTCTTGCGAGTACGTGAGTACGTAGTACGTACACTTACTTGCTGCTTGGTGTGGTGGCAAGCACACCCTGATAGACATCCAACGCATGTGATATTTGAAATCTCACCGCATATTCCAAGATCAATCTCATAAAGTTGGACGTATCAAGAGCCGGCGACACTTCTTCGATACCTACCTGCGCCCGTTCCTCGGTAGAGCTGCATTGTCGTGCACCTGAAGACTCTTTCTACTACCCCTACCGAGCAATAGGCACTGGGTTGGACTTCGTGGTCGTGATGACGCAGCAAGGTCAGTATGCACCTGCCGTTTTTTTTTTCGGTTACCCGGGTGGCAATGTTCTGGACTATTAATAACGCCACGTATACACAGCGCACGAGATGCACCCTCAAGCGTTACAGAAACGACAAGAGACGTAAAGACGAACAGGTACATACATACGTATCAGGGTTGCTGTTGGTACGGTACGAAGGTACTACTGTGTGTGTGTTCTTCACATTAAACCTTCCTTTCTACCCGTCGACATCCAGCACACCCAGTGTCCGTGCCGATTCATCATCCTAAAAAGGTACCAGTTCTGTGGTCACAAAACTACGACACAGAGATACTACGCTCAGTGCAGTAAGCAGAGCAGACAATGCAACGCCATATACGACAGGCAAGACCTACCCTGCTAGCAATCCAGGTGCATGCAAGAGAAAAAAAGAGAAAAGAAAGAAAAAAGCGAAAAGGAAAAATAATAGAAAGTAAACATACTGAAGCAAATCAACAATCAAGCAACCAAACAAAAGCATGACAAAATGAAAAGAAAAAAAAAAAAAAAAAAAAAAATGTCGTGCTTCTCCCAGATGAGATGCGACATCTAGTTAAAAGAAACCAAATGAAATGAAATGAACCCAAAAAAAAAAACAGTGCCAACAAAGCAAGACTAAGAACGACAGGAAAAGACAGGCAGCCAGAGCACACCAAAAGTACCTTCCAGCCAGCTGAGGCAGGTTTGTGCCCGTAGTACAGGCAGGTTCTACCAGCTAGTCGGTCTGGTACTGGTACCTACTCTGTTTGCCGTCTCTTTCCTGCTTTCTTCCGCCGCGGTTTCCCTACGAACCCCCCCACCCTCTGTCTCCATTCCCTTGGGCGCCACCCATACAACGGATACGTGGCACTTCCTACTCAGTTCCGTTTCGTCCTCGTGCCTCACACGAGAGTCCAGGAAAGAGAAGAGGAAGTAACAAAAAACAAAATGTATACGTACGTAGCTAAGCAGCCAAAGAAAGTCCTAGGAAAATACGGGGGGGCGGAGAGACAAAGGCAAAAGCGATCACGGCACAGAAGAAAAGAAAAAAAACAAACAAAAACAAATGGATGATGCGAGGGATTGTACCATCGCTGTCGTGCCCGCTACAACAGGCGTTACACCAAGCAAAAACATAAAATAATAAAAAAAAAAAAAAAAAAAATCACCAGAAATAGCCAAGGGAAACAATACCCAGTTCGCCATCCACCCAGCCAGGTAGTACTTCTTCCTCATCACAGTGATAAGAACGAGAGTAACAACGAAACTAAAGAAGACGAAACGAAACGAAAAAAACAAAAACAAAAACAAACAAACACAACACAACAGAGCCGCGTTCGAAGCAGCTACAGAGGTGCGCAGCACGGGTAGTCTAGGCGGGACTTACTAGTCAGCCTGGTACCTTGCTATCCTGTCGGCTGTCTCCCTCCTGCTTTCATCAACCGCGGTTTCTGTACGACTGTTGCCCCCTCCCTTCCCATTCCCTTGTGCCCCCCCCGCGACGGATGCGTGGCGCTGTCTACTCAGTTCCGCCTCGACCTTGTGCCACCGGACCATGAACTGTTCAGCCGCTTCGAGGACCCCTCTGTACCACTTGCCCACTTTAGTTGCTGCAACGGTCCACGCTGCGGTCTCTACTCCAAACACCAACGGGACCTGTGCCGTGGACCCCTTGGTGGCTTGAAACACCTTGAGGTCTTCAGCAATGCATTTCTGCCAGGACTTTGGTTGTCCGCCCGGTCTGCGTCCCTCCCCACCCGTCATGGTCCCGAACATCACCCGACTGGGTAGTCGCCCCTTGGGTTGCCGTGCCACGGCTCCCGCAAAGAACAGCCGTCGTGCAACGACACTGCTGTGCTATGATTACATGTGCAACGGTACTAGTGTACCAGGCACACGCACCGTACTGTGTCTTGATAGGAATATTTATCTCCAGCCCCTGCCATCAAGCTTTCCTCTCGGTGCCATAGTAAATCGGTAAATAATGTCGGAACGACATGACGGAGCGATGGGGTGGAAAATGAGCACCACCCACTCCCTTCTGAGGGTTTATGCAGCCCCTCCGTGAAAATCCCTCCCAAGCTCGCGAGGCACCTTGGGGTTGTTGTGGAATATCTTTCCTTTGTGATAGTTCTGTCAACCCCTCCCCCCCCCGCCACTCTACCTCTTTTTGCGATCGGGCGTGTAGTGCTCTTCTCAAGCTAGGTTCGCTCATGACACGAGTACCCCCCCTCCCCGCTGAGATCGGGCGTGTGTCGCTTATCTTCTTTGCTAGATTCGTTGGCGTTTACAGCACAACCCACCCTCGGCCCCTTGCTATATAGGGTCGCGTATTGTTCGCTCTTCTTGCTCTGCATGATAAGAGAACCGAGGGTACAAACAAGCAGGGTTCCATTTCCCGCATATTCACGGCCACTAGTTTTAAATTCAGTAAAATTTGAAAGTCAATCGTTTGGGAGCATCGTATTCCGCGCGGAGGCTGTCCCATCTTCACCAACATGACCATCGATTTCAGGGCAGAAATAATCGAGCAATACTTCGAAGGTCGTCAGAGTCAGAGTCGTTGGGACTCAGGCATTGACTCCGCCGGTCCGAAACCATTTTGAAGTACTGAGTATCTAGGGTACCAAATGCTGAAATGACTGAGTCCTCGTGAGTCCCTAGGGTACCGAAGGCTGAGATGACTGAGTCCTCGCGAGTGCCTAGGGTATCGAAAACTGAAATGACTGAGGCCTCGCGAGTCCCTAGGTTACCGAAAGCTGAAATGACTGAGTCCTCGCGAGTCCCTGGGGTACCGTAAGCTGAAATGAATGGTACTCGGAGGTGCTGGTACTCTTTACAACCTTTGCAATACTTATTCCACAGATCCTGCAGATGTATCTGTGTTACGACTGCAAAAAACACATCACACTAATTCCAAGTAGTTTGGGTACAGTTACGTACCGGGTTATAAATGAAACCTACATTAAATTCGTACCAGGTATCATAGTATTTTCTTGCATGTCTGTCTGGAGCGAATTTTCTTGACAGTAGTTATTTCCCGGCACTGTAGGGATATGCGGGAGGGTACATGAATCACACATGGCCTCAAGCAAAAATCTTCCCAGATGAGCCACGTATGTATGTCGTTGCGTGAAACGATCCCGACCGTTTGACCCCCGTACGGCCACGTATTTATGAGAAAAAAAATCACAATCGGCTTGCTATTGCGTAGTTTATACCTTTATGGTTTGCTGTGTCGTGCTCCTTCCAAAGTCTTGCGATCGGCATCGCAGCTCCTTTCACAGCTATGTTAGGGTGCAGTATGCAACTCCCTCGTTCACAAACAAAACGCGCACTGGGGAATAGCAGGCCAACATTATTAATTGGCCCTGCATTACGGTATGTGAGTATCGACAGCTGGAACACAGACGGTCGGCCTGCGCCAATTTCCACCTTCTGGTATGCCGTGAGTGTTGGCCGCCAACATTTGCCTCAAAGCCCGTCTTCCAAACCGTGACATATGTTGCGCCCAGTCGAGCGAGTGCATATTATACGTGTGGCAGAAATAGAAAAATCTACACTGGCCTTCCACGCCTTATATAGTGTTCACAGCTCACACCAAGTGTGCATACCTTTCTATATACTATATACGTGCCAGTATCCCCCCCTACTACAAAAGCCTCCGCACACTCCTACAAAGCTATATAGCATCAAACGAGAACTACATTCCGGCCAAAAATACCAGATGCTATGATACGTATGATATGTATCGACATGTACTTCCTGCTGCTGCGGCTGTAATCTACAACTACAACAACAGCCATTCCCCTCTCTCGTCTATACAGTAGCGACCAACTCCGTTAATTCCGCAACAGGCGGCATGCGACCGGAACAGTCTACGAAGAATGTGTCAGCCGCCCGCCACCAAAGACACAAAGGGGACACTGCCAGTGATTTACAGCTGTAGCAAAATACTCTAAACTGCTGTGGCATTTCTCGAGGGAAGACACCATCTCTCAGGTATACGTGTGTATGCCGATCTCCCGGCTGTAAGGCCAAAAGGACCACGCTACTACTGCTACAGAGGTGCCAGCAACAGTAGCTTTCTCCACCCCCTCCCGCCCCCCATACGACAGGCCTGCATGCTCTACCACCTAATAATAGGAGAGGGTTGCTTACCACTTATCCGATAAAATGGTTGTCACACACTATTTACGAGACGAATATAGCTGTATAACCCTAACTCAAACGCTAGCCCTGAGCCAATCAGACCAACCCAAACCCTGGTCCTAAGCCCATCAGATCAGCCCAAACCCTGGCCCTACGCCAATCAGATCAACCCAAACCCTGGCCCGAAGTCAACGAAACCAACCCAAACCCTGGACCTAAGCCAATCAGATCAACCCAAACCCTAAGTCAACGAGACCAACCCAAACCCTGGACCTAAGCCAATCAGATCAGCCCAAACCCTGGACCTAAGCCAATCAGATCAACCCAAACCCTGGTCCTAAGCCAATCAGATAAATTAGGCCAAATCTCGAACGAGTGGTAAGCACTACTGACCTAGGATGCTGCTATAAAACATGTAACACGATCCCTCCCCCCCTCAAAACAAAAAAACAAAAACAAAAATTGGACAAATCACCACGAAGTAGTTGTAGTTGGTACGTAGCGTGGATGGTAGTGCTGCCAAAGAGAACAAGGGAACTCTCAAGCGGTTACTACTACAACTAGTACAAAAATACTACTGCCACTTCGTACTACTAAATACTGTTACTACTACATGTAGTACTAAATAATGCAAGGGAGGGGGTGATACAATGCCACTCAACACGAGAATGCCCTTTATCCGTCGATCGATGACAAGGAACGATCTTTCTAGGGAAAGGGGAGGGCGGTCATGGCTCCCGCGTTCCCTCTCGAACGCGCCAGACGGAGCCCAAACTGCCCCCCCTTCATGCGACTCGCCAAACACCTCACGGCGCTCCGCGCTTGGTGCAAGCAATGTCTGCCTGGTTGGTGAAAACCCAACGTGCTCTTTCCCGGCATTGTAGGGATGCGAAGGTCTATGGTAATACGACTTCGGCCACGCACGACATGAGTACCCCACCCCCCCGCAATGTCTGCCTGGTCGGTGAAAACCCGACATATTCTCCGTCCCGGTATTGTAGGGATGCTAAGGTCTATGGTCATTCCCCTCATCCTCCTCGCTCGCGGAACCCCCTCCCCCCCCCACGACTTATGACAAAACAAAAACTTCGCTTATGAAACCCTAAATTGTAATTAAAAAAATAACATTGAGACTGACTACCACTACTTACACACCCCTCTGTGAAATGGCGACAATCGTCAACAACATTTGTTTCTCCTGTCTATATGTACTGGGAAAGTACGCATCATCCGAGGAAAAACGAATCCGCGTCAAATATTAGTGCTTACGTATGAATATGAATTAAGCCCCCAACCTTTGCGACTATAGTCTATTATGCACTCCTGAAGAAACACAGAGCATGCTCTCAAAAAGCCGCAGCGAACATTGGACTCCTGATAGAAACAATAGGCCGCAGACACACTATAACGCTACGACACTAGTGCTGCTTCTACTGCCCATGCGACTACTACTACTGTGGGCCTATTGATAAGACTACTACTCTGTAGTACTTATTTTCTCTAATCGTCGTGAGGGGTCCAGCGACACTGCTGTAAACCTTCGCGTGCGCCATCATCGATACCCTAACAAATATTCCAAAACTAGAAAAAAACGATCTGATCAGCGATGCCCCCACCCCGGGCGGCATCGCGGACGGCATGTTTAACCCCCCCCTCCCAGCACACCCACGACAATCACCCCAGCAAAGCACCGCTTCTACTCTTTCGCAGTGGTTTCGGCACTGACTGGCGGCGCCGGCCCCNCCCCCCCCCCCCCCCCAACCAGCAAAAAAACACGAAAAAGCATACCTGGTACCAGGTACCAGGTAACTGGCAAATTGAAACACAGCAATAACGGCTTGCCGCCGGCGCCCACCAAGCCCGTCAAAGATGCTACGAGACCGTGGTTTGACTCTTTGACTGACCGCCCCTTACACTAAAACTAGTATGTTAACCCTTACGTATAGGACTGGAGTCCCGTTTTGGGGACAACTTACTAGGAGTTTGAGTAGTTTGTCCCCAAAACGGGACTGCAGTCCGAAAAGGGTTAAGGGCAAAAGAGGCCGCGACGCGCCCAAAAAAGACCGGTCTCCCAGCATCTTCGACGCCCGTCGAAAGCCTTGTACGTACATATGTAAACGCGACGTATAATTCCGTCACGTCACCCCACTGGTGTGTGCCGATGATGGCTTACATCAGAGGCTACTACGTTCGAAACTGTCAACTCTTTAAACGAAACGAAACGAAACGGGAAAAAACCCCGTTAATATACTGAAACATTACCCACCACAACCGTAACTGTTGAGGGAGCAAGTGATAATCGGTCATGGGTGATATCCGTTGGAGATTGGTATCCGTTGGATATTGGTATCCGTTGGAGATTGGTATCCGTTGGGGGGTATCGGGCGTCCTGGCCACCTTCCTCCGCGTCCCCCTCACCCCCTGTTCCTAGTCGGTCGCCAACGTCCGAGAGGAGACACATCATCTTGCAAGGGGCGGTATAACCAGCGCATTGCTTGACGGGGATTGGGAAAGTCCGCGACTTGAGCTTTCTGAACACGAGAGGGGACGGGCGGAGGGATGCCGGGATGACGGGAGGGGGGAGGAAGGGAGGGGGGCTGGTGAAACAACCAAGCGAAGGCGATTATCTGTTCACAGCGACAGCGTGTGCTGTGCGGGTGGGCTAGCTATTCAATACCTGGTATGCACGCCAACGTGTGTGTGCATGTGCTAGACTACTCGCTGAGTGCGCGAGGAAGCAAGTAGGGGCGCGTCGTCTGGAAAGAGCGAATGGTTCTCGTACACACGTACTGCCATGCGCCCTCATTCACCCCCCATATATGCACAGCCACTATGGCAATCTTGGCTTTTGACCGGCCGACCGCCTCCTTGAAAGTCTCGCAGAAAATTAACACGTTCCGTTGAAGTATCATAGGCGGTCGGCTGAGAGCGTCCATTCACCAGCCGCCCACAATACACCAGGCAAAACGAAAGGCACAGAAACCCACCACGCGGATGGGGAGGCTACAGCAGTACTGTAACTAGGCTACAGTACTATTAATAGTCGTAGTACACCATCAGTGCAGCGTATGGTATACAAGGGCTCCGCTCCACGGGCGGGTAACGCCGCCCGCTACGCTCGCGCAAGGAAAGGGGCAGAAGAGGTCCACGATGTGGTGCAAAGACCGACTTGAAAATGCCAAGAGATTCATGGTGCAGCCAAGAAATTGTGGCCTTGACATGCACGCAAAACGTACTCAGGCCAGATGAACATGTCACCTGATGTATAATACGTATCATTATATTTTATATTGCACTTGTTGTGTATCATAATATGTATCACGGAAGAAACGATAGTGTTAGTACGTACCATAGCTGTACGTAGATGTACGGAAGAAGAGAAGGCACAGCACGGCACAGCATTGTAGTACCGCACGGCAGGCCACGGCATCGCACGGCACCGCGCGGCGCTGCGCTGCAATACGTACTTTTTTTTTTTTTTTTTTTTTTTTTTCCATCCCATTTATTATCTTCGCCCTTCCTTTCTCTCTCCTTCCTAGTCGTAACTCAGATCCGGGGTCACAAAGTAGGCTCTTCTCCCTCCTCCCCCACTGCGGTTCTTGCCTTGCATTTTTATCGCGAGAAGATTTCAGCACTTTCTTCCCTCGTCGACTTGCGTCGGATTCCGCCTACCCACGCCACGAAGGCGCTCTCAGCAATTATTGGTTCCTTTTTATTTTTTCAAATAAAGACAAAATCTCTCACCACGGTGGGATTCGATCTTGGGTACCAATGATAGTAGTCTTTGAAGCTGACCACTACTCTATCGGGGCGACCGACATTGCTGTACGTATAATGTATAGCGCGCAGAGAGGTTGCTCTGCACGCGGGTCCCAGTGACACTTTGCCACGATTGATATCATCGTGATCGTTTGATGCGGTCCTATACAGCAGTACGAGTACGTACTATCAATGCTATTGTGTAGTTCGAGTACCCTGAATAAAATATATTACCTGTAGTACTTTCCACGATCAACGGCCACAGCGTGAACGGTCTGAAGCCCCGACCCACTCCCCGCCGCCCCGCCTGTCTGTGAAGTTCTGTGATAATAGCAAACTTCGACGGCATTCCCAATCCGAATCAATAATCAATCCAGTTGTATGTATAGGTATGAACCTACAACTGCTGCTGCTTGCTTGACTGGGAGTGAATACTGCCAATCGACGCTACCAGAAACTGGCTACTACTACTACCCGATGTGTCGCTGTGTGTCAGTGGGGTCCACCCCCATTGTGCAATCTGACTGATTGCAATGAATTTATGTAAACTCAGAAGAACAAAGATACCTATCTGCTGCTGCTTACTTACTACGTATATAGAATACGCGCTGCACGCAACTCGCGTGCTACTTAACTCCCTATCGCATATCGAATATATTCATAAGAAACATAAGGATAGGAGAGGGGAATCCTTGAACTCGTACACGGGCAGTTTGTTTTTTGGAGCTGGGGCGGAGATTTTCGGGTCCGGGGCCGCCTGCCCCGACCGACTCCCCGCGGGCAAAGAGTTGTGATAATCGTGTGGCGACAAAGAAATCTCTTACGTTTGCCCCCTGGGTGTACGCCTGTAAGAACGAAAACTGCATTCAAGTTATTCGCCATCAATCGCAAATCAATCGTAAATATTTCCGTGTGGTGTTTTACGAGATATCTACAGTTCGAGTAGACGAGTACAGCTGTTGCAGGTCATAGGTCAAGATGTCAAGTTGATCAAGTGAATGTGGATGCGGAGCGGCGTAAACTTTGTGTGATCTCCCCCCCGGTTTCATTGGTGGCGTTATACAGATTTCGCACGAAACATAAATGGACCATGGACCATGGATTCCATGGGATATGAAAATTCGTGGATAGACCTCGGAACTCTCTCGCCAAAGCCATGGCCATCAGCGCCGAGTAGAAGAGCACGACGATTTTGTTTTTGTTGTGCCTTCGCATGGAACACACAGCGAACGAACCGGTTTGACCCCAACTCCCGCATTCCTGGCGAATTCCCCATTCAAACAAATAATCGAGGGAACGCGCATACACAGAGGTTTGCTAGAGTTGGGCGGGGCACGGGGGGTCGGGGCTGCGCCCCAACCCCGCTCCGCACGCCTGCGACTGGTGAAGGTATTATGTGTATAATTGTTTGTAGCTATGTGCGATACGCAGATTAAGCCTTATGCCTTTGGTCTTCATCATGTTACGATACAGCCAGCCTGGTTTGTAAGTGTTGCCTGACGTTGATGAGCAGCGTCCTCCATGTAAGTTACAATGTATGTTGTATGATGGCTCGTCCAAGGACCTGGGAGCATTGCGGCACAACGCAAGTTTTAAAAATCAGCGATACCCCTCCACATTAATTATCGTTACGGTGCACTACCGCACATAGTCATGAACATTCGTGGATAGACTCGGACCTCTCTCGCAACAAGGCAAATGGGCCATGCGCCCAATAGAGAGCCAGCGACGATTGTTGTTTGGTGCTTCGCGTGAACACCACACAGAGACGAACCGTGCTGACCAACTCCCGCTCCTGGCAATTTCCATTAAAAAAAATTATATTTCCACGGACTGCCGCATTACACAAGGGTTGTTAGCCTTGGGCCGGGGCACGCGCCCCGGATCCGCTTCCGCACCGCCTCTTGCTCGAGCCTGTGAAGATATTATGGTATATGTATTGTAGATTTTGTGCGTAACAGCCATAGCCTTATGCCTGGTAGTCCATCTGGTACATGACACATTCAGCTGTTTGATAATAGTTGCCGCTGAACCGTTAATAGAACAGCCTCCTCCTGTATGTATTGTATGTAGTGTACGCTGGTACGTCAGGTTATGCTTGGCCGCACACGCGAGCATAAAAGTCAGCCGTCCCTCCACATTTCCATTATCGTCGGGTGCTAACCGGCAACAACGCAGCGGTAATACCACCTCGGCTAAGGCCAGCCGAGCACAAGCAGCAGCAAGCAGCCAAGCAGCAGCAAGGCAGCAGCAGCAAGCAGCAAAGCGAGCAACAGCACGCTGCTGCAGCAGTCCTCCACGTTATCGTCAGGTGGCTGCGCCGTCGCTTTGCCACAGTTGCACTTCCCATGTATTAAAGCTCAGTACAAGTTCGCCCGTCACATAACCGACTCGACCCAGACTATACTACCAAGCTAGGTTAAGTATTGAATCGTATAACTTTATCTAGCCAAATGTCACAGATCCATATTTTTATACCAGGTACAACATGGCGTAGATGGATTGATGGGCTACAGAGCCAAATCGTGTTTGGAGTCGAACTAAGTAGGGGAGGGGATTACTAAAAAAAGATGGAATTAGACCTCGAAACAGAGTTGAAAGGCAGGGGATTTGGGAAATTAAATAATTTCCGCGACAGAGCCCAGTAACTAAAGTCACTGGGAATATACGTACAACTGAACGTATAGTACTCGCCTACCGCTGTATTGTACTGCAGTACAGTACTGGTATGTGGCATGTGGCAAAACACCTACGACAGCAGTTTACACCACAAAAAGTTGGGGGGGAAAACGTACAGGCGACTTGCAAATGCCAAGCACTCCATGCTCCAGGACAACAAAGCTGTATGTTCGAGAGAGAAAGCACAGCAACACAGCTCACAGCATGGCGCTGCGTTGCCTGCTGTGGGTGTGATTTGTGCCTTTTTCGCGATTATGTGTGGTAGTACACCAACAGTAGAATGAAAGAGAAAGCACAGCACAGCACGGTCGTCAAGTTGTGTACCAGGTACGAAAAACAAAAACAAAAACACGAGACTGAGAAAGACGCACATACGTACTCGTCCTCGAACAAAACGTCAGGAGCGAAAAACAAAAACGAATAAAAACGTTCGAAAAAAACGAAAATCAAGTGAACACAAAAACTTCATTTAGAAAAACAATTCCCTCGGGCCGTCGGGTCTGTGATGATTGCGCCCATTGAAAAACATGTTGGAAAGAGTGTCACGTGCTGTCAGCCTCGACGCTTCCCACCCCCCTCGCGATCATCTCGCCATCGATTCGGTCCGGGTCGAGCTCTGCTGCCTCTCTGCCCCAGTGAGCCCTGTGGCCGGCCTCGCGTGAAGCCCGGTGCTCACCGTGGCCCTCGTTCGCCCACTCGACGATGATGGTGTTCAAACCGCGTGACTGTTTATCTGTTAGCAATATTTCACAGATGCTCCGAGTATACTCGATACTCCAAGTATACTCGGAGTATCGAGTATTTTTCGTACTGAGTACTGTAGTACTGGTGGTCTAAATACTCCGAGTACTTGGAGTATGAGCAGTACTGAAGGCCCAAATACTCGGAGTACTGGGAGTATGAGCAGTACTTATACTCGAGTACAAGCAGTACTCGGAGTACAAACATCTGAATTACTCGGAGTACTCCGAGTATCGAGAGTATTGAACACCGAAATACTTCGAGTACACAAAGTACCTGGAGTATTTTTTTCTCTAAAACACTCTAATTATACTCGCAGGTAATGGGAGCATCTGTGAATTTTGAAATGCTATAAACGCCAGTCACATGCTCCCAGAACCTGGGAGGAACGACGGCCGAGTCTTTAAAATGATGCAAAGATGCTCATAACGTACTTCACACTCCGAGTATACTCCGAGTATCGAGTATATTTCGTACTCCGAGTACTCAAGAATATTATAGTACTGGCGGCCTGAATACTCGGAGTGCTTGGAGTATGATCAGTACTGAAGCCCCAAATACTCGGAGTACAAAGGGTACCCGCAGTATCGGACCCCGAAATACTCCGAGTACAAGCAGTATCGAGAGTGCTAATACCCGAAATACTCCGAGTACGAGCAGTATCCCGGAGTATCGAACCCCGAAATACTCCGAGTACACGAAGTACCTAAAGTATTTGATCTCCAATACTCCTTACTTTACTCCAAGGTACTCGGAGCATCTGTGCAATATTTGTTCGAGAGATAAGCACCGCTTGAATGTTCTTTTACATACGGAAACGACCCTAATAATTTCGGGCATATTGGACTGATCGCAGCAGCAGCAGCAAGGCAGACAAAGCCCCTTCATGCTTCCCTCGTGTCTCGATGGACACGCCACGCCTAGTCACAAAAATGGCGACCGCGCTCCTTCTGACCCTCCCTCTACTGGCCAGCGCCCTCCCATACCCGCGATGGCGCCTGGCTCGCCCGCGCTGCCGTGCTCTCTGGGCACACGCACGAACCCGAATCCGAAAAAGGAAAAAAGGTTCTCGCCAACAAAAGTATACCAGGTAGGAAACAAAGAAAGGAAGGAAAGCTCCGCAAGTAATAGAAGGAGGCGGTGTCGAAGTGGGAGCTCTGAGAGGTCAGGGGTGGGCAAATCGTGAAAAATATATCAGTCGGTAAGTCTATACTTCGGTATACGATCGTAGTAGTACCAAGTATCTTCTGTCATAGCCGACAACCAAGCGAGCAACGTCCTCACCGGCACTTCACAGAAACCCCACGATCGTCCGGAAGAACCCCTCCTGCTCGAACTGCAGCAGCATGGCCGCCACGCCGTCAAAATCGACTCCGTTCTCCAGGTCCCCCCCGCTCCCATCCCCACTACAGCCGCTGCTGCCACCGCCGCCGCCGCCGACCTTGGACGACGTGATCTCGCGCTTGCCTCCCGCTGCCACAGCCGCCGACGCCCCCACAGACGGGACAGTGTCATCACCGCCACCGCCGCCAGCGCCGCCACCGCCATCCCATGCAAGGTGCCCTTCCTCCGCCCCCCTTTCCTTCCCCTGCCCCTTCCTCTTCCCCCCACACCCAATCTTCCTCCTCTTCATCGTTGTTGTTCGGTTGCGAGCGAGGCACAGGATCAACAGACTGCGGCGGCGCCAGGCCCTTTCGGCCGGGGCTTTCGCCAGCAGCTCACGCACGCGGTCGGCGTCCGCCACGAGCCTGGGTGTCAAAACGACGTCGGCGCCGACGTCGACGCCGACCACCTCGGACGGAGTGTTGCCGTCGTAGCACCGCTCGGACTCGTCGGCGCCCCATCTCAGGAGGAGCTCCACCGCCTCCGCCGCGCCCTCCGTGCCGCCTAGTCGAGCCGCGATATGGAGAGGCAGGTGAAAATATTGGTAGGGCCGGCCGAAATCGGCACCGTTTATGGGGGCCCCATGCCGCAGGAGCGTGGTCATGATCCCAAGGGCGAGGGACTCCGTGGCGCCGCGGAGTACCGTGGTGTTGACGGTGGCCCCGGCCTCGATTAGGGCGTCGACGGCGCCCGAGTGGTTCTCCCGCACGGCGTGGTCCATGGCGGTCCAGTTGCTTACGTCGCAGCAGTCGTCCAGGTCCACGCCGTGCCGGACTAACTCTCTGATTATCTCGACCTGGCCAGAGTGGGCAGCGATGTCCAGCGCCGCCTTCGTGGATTCATTGTTTACTTCGTAGCGGGGGTAGATGTTCGCGCCGGCGGCTAGGAGGGCGCGCATCGCGGCGACGTTGCCGTGCATAGCCGCCATGTGGAGGGGAGACCAGTCGCCATGTCCCGGCGGGTCTTTGGTCGCGCCGTAACGTAAAAGGATGGCCGTCACGTCGCCACAATCCGGTCGGGCGGACGCCAAGTGGAGGGGTGTGAAGCCCTCGTCCGTTGGGGCGTCGATGTCGGCTCCGGCAGAGAGGAGCAGGTCGATGACGCCTGCTAATAGGTCTGCCCGGCCGTAGTCCACGGCGCGCTGCAAGGCCGTGTAGCCGCCGGGGCTACTCGTAGCATGGTTCACGTCTACCCCGTGCTCCAGGAGGGCTCTCACGACTCCCGGGTGGCCCATGAGAGTGGCCGCGTCCAGCAAAGACACCTCGTCTATACCATAGCGGGTGTTGGCGTCCCCACCTGCGGCCAGGAGGTCCTGTAGCTCGGATAAAAGGCCGAGCGTCGACGCCTGGAGGAGGGGAGTCATTCCCAGGGGATCATTAGCCTCCTCCTGCTGTGCCTGCTCGGTCTGCTCCGCCTGCGTGAGCAGCTCGGCGGTATTTTCGCAGTTGAAGTTAGTTGATCGCATCACGTGGATCAAACCTGCCATGCTGCCTGCGACAAGATCTCGACGGGAGTAAGCAAGCAAGTAGCCAAGCAAGGAGTCAAGCCACACCGCTACCAGCAGGCCAGCGCCGCCAGCAGGAGCAGTTGAGGAGGACAAAACTAGGCCCTGACCCATTTGGTGGGC
Source organism: Saccharina japonica (assembly GCA_008828725.1). NCBI lineage: Eukaryota > Phaeophyceae > Laminariales > Laminariaceae > Saccharina > Saccharina japonica. The sequence goes on along the minus strand of MEHQ01000476.1, from coordinate 109,446 downwards.
ATAGCGATTGACATAGTTGGCTCTATGTACCATAAGCAAAGCCATAAGCTGGAGTGGGCACGTGCCATTACGATTGTGGGCACAAGGGGTGGCAAAACAAGAGAAAATATGCCATAGGCAGCCTATGCCACCCCTATTTTTGGCGCTGGGTTCGTTGAAAGCCCGGGCTAGATGCCCAGTCGGCATCGGGAACTTCGCTGAATACTTAAACAGCATTAAAGTGATTGACTTGTATACATACGATTCAGCATTTCAGCGGTTGGTTAATGTTCGCACTCCCCGCTTGTGTGTTTAAATACACCCTAAAACACGAAGAAATCACACTCTGGAAATATGGCCAAACCCTGGTGCCATAATTCGCTCTTTTGCGCAAAACCGACCAAAAAAACGTGAACGGTCCTCAAAAAGGTGGCTTATGGCTACCAAAACCTAAGCCAAAACTGTGGGAAAAGGGCCAAACCCTGGTGCCATAGTTGGCTTGTTTGGACTCGTGCCATTCCGGAAAAGTGGGCACGAAAAAAAAATAAAAAACACCAAATGGGTCAGGGCCTAGACAAAACGTGATCACTAGGAGTTACTAAATTACCGGTAAGGCGGTATTAAAAAGGTGTTTTTCTACAAAATCCCCCCGCATTTCCCCAAATTTTAATTAGGGCATTTGACAAAAAGGGGGACACCCCTCATATATCGTAACAAAAGGGGGGACACCACCAAGCACCGGCGGCGGGGTTATCGTTAAAGAGGCGGTCGTCAACACCAATTCAACGGCCCAGCGCATTAACGGTATACTCATAGTCATATATGAACCATCACTCTGACCGAACAGCTCAACAGCTCATTTCCTGGTACAATAAGAATCTCCTCTCCTTTACGCCATGGTATAAATACGTACCTGATATACGCGGATACGCGTATGTATACGGCGGTACCGGCACGACTACATAATATATACGTACAGCAGCCAGCAGTAGTACCAGAGGAGTACTACTATCATTTGCTACGTATATATTTACGTATACTCGTTTATATATATGTTGGTGATTTTTGAGGACAACAGGGCACAGGGCGCCAACCAATCAATGTATGCTGATCTGCTGGCCACGTTTGCCTAGGTGTGGGCCGTTGGTCTTTTCGACGTTCGACGTCGTCTGTTGGGCGTGCCACAGTAACCAGAACATGGAGTGGTCACTTACCCTAAGTCTTTTTTATACAGAAAGGGGGATACCTCTCTGCATGTTTACAAAAAGGGGGACGTTACGAAAAAAGGGGGACATTCCCAAACTAAGTAGATGAAAAGGGGGATACCCTCGCGTAGGCATAACAAAAAGGGGGATATGCTCACATCCCCCTTTTCATCGCTCTCGTTCACCCGTTCAACATATGGAAAAAAAAAAAAAAAAAACGCTGGGGATGGTAGGGAGGTGCCATGTGAGTGTGGCAAACGCATCAGATTTCAATTTCGAGTCGATTTGACAGAGTACATGGGCTTACCCGGCGGCGAAAACCGCTGTCCCCCTTTTTGTAACGATACAGGGGGGTGTACCCCTTTTTGTTAAATCCCCTTTAAAATACTGCGGCATACGTAAATAGACCTATAAAATACCTTCTTAGTTCTTAGCCGAACCTGACCATCCGTTGGTCTGCGGATCTCTCCCGCCTCTGACCGCCTTCCCGCGCAGTTTCTTCGCTGAGGCGTGCCTCTGCCACGCCTGCAACGGCCAGCTCCGCGGATCCGCCCGCTCAGCGCCGTAGCGCCTGCGCGAGGCCTTGACGTCCAGATCTTCATCATACCCCTACGTACACATACACACCAACCAGATACATATAATATATATAGTTGTAGTAGTATACCAGGTATGCAGTTGTAGCCCTGCTGATAGTACCTGGTAAAACATAGGCTACGTAGAGTAAGCTTGGGACTTGTGGGTAGTGGCAGCGGGTTTGCTGGTTGTGCTTTGTCGCATCATGGCGGTTTTGATCGACGTGATTCGAGCGGCCAACTTTACCCGCGAAGACGTGTCCCTGAGCTGCTCATCATCACAGACATATGCACGAAGAGGCAAAAAACAATACGAAGCGCCTTGCCCGCAGCTCATAGAGTCTACGACCAGTAATCATGGCGCCTGCGACAACCTCCGCCACTCCTCCACAGGAACAATCGTCTTTTGTCCGTCGTTTTCGTTTATTTTGTTAATATTTTCCCTGTTTTTCGGTCTCCTCGGGGTCGCCCCTATGCTAACTTCAAGAAAAAATTGTTACACTAAATTCAAGTTAAAGGAATCATCACTAAGTTCAAGAAAAAAATACCCACAATATAGTCTCAAGATAAAAAATCTAGATGTAAAATCAATACCAACACTCGCTATATTTTTTTTCAAGTTGGAAAACAAATGAATTTCAAAACTCGAGTCAGAATAATCGAAAAACACTAAAAACTGAGCGAGATAGCTAACCTCTCCCACCTTAAATTCAAGATATTTTTCCAATACTAGAACAAACATAAAAAGGATTTTCGGAACTCGAACCTACTATTAATAGGTATACTGGACCTTTAATAAAAACTCAAGTCAGAATAATCGAAAAACACTAAAAACTGAGCGAGATAGCTAACCTCTCTCACCCTCTATTCAAGATATTTTTCCAATAAATACCAGAACAAAAATAAAAGGATTTTCGGAACTCGAACCTACCAGGTTTACCTGGATGTGACGGTATCACGCACTACGGCTATAAAGCGGTGCAATACGTACCGGTATGAGTCATGTGGCGTGCTAGTAACGGGAACGTCCCCTCAGAGAATAGCAGTATGAGTAGACACGCGGATACATACGTACTACGAGTATGAGATCATGTGAAGTGCCATTAATAGTAACGGAAACGTCTCCGTAGATAGTACATGTATGAAGATACATGCTTCAGGGGACAGTCTAGGTATGGACAGCCCCCTCCCCTCGCACTCTGTTCTTGTGCGCAATCGAGCTCCATGAGATAAGCAACAAGAAGAACTTTATCAACAAGAAGCGTGCCTCTGGCTTGCGTCGACATTCCTGTGTCCTGGCCTTATAGGAGTGCTACTCCCTCACATTACATGGACCCATGGTACGGTGGAGGCGGACCATGTTTTTTTTTAGAGTGGTCTCGTGAGGAGCTCCATACCCCACCCAAACACTAGAACTTAAGATTCGTTGGGTGGTGCTTGCAGCACAGCCCAATTCCAGCTTGTCCGGCCCTGGTTTTCTGGATTGGGTCGCACATTGTTCGTTCTTGCTCTGCAAGGCTGATGAAAATAACCAAACAAAGGTAACAGACAAACAAACTGGGGACAGCAGAGTTCCATTTCCCGTACGCACTGCCACGAGTTTTACGTATTTATTTTGGGAGCCAATCGCTTTCGATCGTGTTCCACGCGGACATTGATTGCCCCATCCATCATCGCTTTCGGGGCGGAAACACTCAAGCAATACTTATTCCACAGATGATAGATGTACAGCAGTAGCTGTGGCCCTTTGCCGTTTTACGACCGCAAAAAAACCAGGGCTGTTCGCGGGTCAGGTCAAACCTCACGGGTCAGGTCGGGTCGGGTCGGGTCAGCTGATCCGACCCGACCCGCGAGAATTTTGAGATGTCTCGATCTGACCCGACCTGATTAACGAGATTTTGAAAACCTTCTGACTCGACTCGACCCGACCCGACCCGACCCGACCCGCCAGATACCGATTGACCCGTGAGATACGGGTTTCATACGGGTCGGGTCGACTGGACCCGTGATATTTCTCGCGGGTCAAAGCTAAAAACTCGCGGGTCCAAACCTGTCGTCGTTGCTCGTTTGTCCGTTGGTTGGGCCTTGGTCCCTCATAATATTCCTTGAGTGTCGTGCTTGTTTGTGTTTTTCGTGTTTTTTTGCTTCAGTTTTAGAATTTGTGATGTGTGCTCCCGAAGGTCTTCGTGAATAGAGAGAGAGGTAGACCCACATCCCGCACATTGCCGTGCCTACCACGCCTTCTTCTCGGGTCGACCTGATAGCTCTGACTCAAGATGGCTTCCGCTTCCGCCCCGGAAAACGGGCAAGCTAGGCCGCCTGCGGCGAGGGCAAGCGTACTCATTTATCCATGTGTTTGTGACATGGTCTGCCTTGTTGTTACTGCTGCTGCCATTTTTTATCTTCTTGTACCCTGCATTGATTTGTGGCCTGTCTGTAGTGGATTTGGAGGATGTGTGGGCATGATGACATACTGCTGTGTGGTGTCGTCCGACCAGGAGTTATTGTACAAAGTATACAATAATGATCGTTCGGCACGCTATGATATGCACTCGGGGTATCGGCACGACGGGCAGGAAGGGGCAAGGTTAAAGGTTGGGTCCGACCCGCTGAGACGAGAGTGGCCTTCGGGCAGGAAACGGTAATATAGAAAAAATACGGTCCTGCGGGCCGGATCCGCTGGTTCGACCCACGGGTCCGACCCGAGGGTCAACGGAAAACAACTCGCAGGTCATTCTGGCCCGACCCGCGAGCGACCCGTTTCTCGCGGGTCATGACCTGACCCGACCCGCGAAAAATTTGAGATGTCGGGTCATGACCCGACCCGACCCGCGAGATTTTGGAAACCTCTTGACCCGACCCGACCCGACCCGTGAGATTTGCAAACCTCTCGACCCGACCCGACCCGTGAGATTTTGAACACTTGCTGACCCGACCCGACCCGACCCGCAACATTTTGAACACCTCCTGACCCGACCCGCGGGTCGGGTCATGACCCGCGAACAGCCCTGAAAAAAACAGCCAACACTGACACTACTTCCATGTAGTTTGTCCCCAAAAAAGTGAGTGCAGCTATTTGTAAAGGGATGGGGTGAAACGGAGCCTGCTATTTTATTGTCTGTCTGAAGTCATGTTTCTTAATCACAAGTGGCTTCAAGCACAATCTGCCTAAAAGTTCAATTTTGTTGCGCCAAACGATCCCGAACGATTGACCTCCGTACGACCACTTTACGCGTGAGTATCGATAGCTGGAAACACAGACGGCCGGCCGGCCTGCTCCAATTTCCACTTTCTGGGGTGTCGTGAGTGTTGAGCGCCACAATTTGGCTGAAAGCTCGTTCTCCAAACCATATTGGGCTCAGTTGAGTGAGTGCATATATATTTAGGGCCGTTCCTAGCCGTTCCTAACAAACGAAAAAAAAAACACGATTCGTGAGGTTTTTCTCATGAATCGTGATTTTTAAGTCATGACTCACGACAAAAAGCCTCACGATTCATGACTCCATTTTTTTTTACGTTTTCCATAAAAAAAATAATCACCATTCATGACATTTTGTCGTGGCTCGAAATACGCCTGATCAAGGCACTACGCAACCCACCCGACACCAATGGTATTCGAAGGCCGCCGATTGTGGACAGCGAGCGGCTGCCTAAATATACTGCTGGGTGCGGGCTAACGAGCACGCTGTGGCTTCGAAATCTCGAAGAGGAGGAGCCACGGCGTGAAGAAAAAGCAAAAATAATCTGGAAATCTCACGGGGCCAGGCAAGGCAGACGACATGTCAGAGAGATTGGAATTTCGCGCGGACTTGGCCTGGCCGACGGCGCGTGAGGTTGGAATATCACAGGCCGAATCACGGGCCGGGTCGGGCGCGGTCGGCCCCTGCACGGCCTGGCCGTGACCTACCTGCGCGAGTTGGCCCCACCCTCAAATACCGTTAGATTTGAAATATCAGATTTTGACAATTTGAAAATATCACAAAACGTGACGAAAAATCACCTATTTTCGTTTGGAAAGAAATCTCACGAACCGTGATCTTTTGTCATGCCCAAACGTCACGAATCGTGATGTTTTCGTTCGTTAGGAACGGCCCTTATCATGCGTGTCGAAGAACTAAAACACACTTCCACTCGACTTAGTGCTCACAACTCACACCAGCTACTACACGCCCTTCCAAACGTTCCATCTCTTCCCCTACCACGAGTCCATAGCAAGGCTAGAATAAAAAGAGAACCATATTCTGGTCAACACTAGCAGATACCTGGTACTAGTTATCAACCGGTACTTCCTGTTGCTATGTACTCTTGCTGTAGTCTACAAACTGCAACAGTAGCGTCCGTTCATTCCGCAACAGGCATATGGCCGAACAGCCTACGAATGTGCCTGCCGCCCGCTACCAAAGAAACGAAGGGGGCAGTGCCGACGATTTGCGGCTGCAGCAAAGACTCCAACTGCTGTGGTGTTTCTTGAGGGACTTAATCCTATCATATGCCGGTCTCCCGGTTGTAAGGCCAAAACGACCACGCTACTGTACAGAGGTGCCAGCGCAGCAGTCACTGCCTCCACCCCCCCCCGACCCCCGACCGGCAAGCCTGATGCCGTCACGTTGTGGATGCTGCTGCCAAGCAAAGCATGTACCACAACCCCCCCCTCCCCAGAAAAAACAGAATTGGACACAACGATCACCACGGTGTAGCTGGTGGGCTGTGTGGTAAATAGTGCTGCTGTAATTTAGAGAACAAGGGGACTCTCAAGCGGGTAGTACTACTAGTACTGCTGCTACTAACTACTATTAAATACTTATACTGCAAGGAGGGGGTGATACAATAAAACTCACCGCGAGAATGTCATTAATCGGTCGATCGATGAGAACGAACGATACTTTTCCAGGGAATGAGGAGGGCGGTCATGACTCCCGCGTTCTCTCTCCAACGTGCAAGACGGGGCCAAAACTGCGCCCCCCGCCCCCACCCCCCACGACTTGCGCCTCGAGATTACCTTCGCCTATGAAACCATAAATTGTACTTGGTGCATACCGGGGAATGATTTTCTTCTCTTTACGAGACTGTGTCTACTACTACCGCTGAACATCCCGTTGCAAAATGACGACAACCGTAAACAACATGTTTTTCTCCTGTCTAATAATACCGACAATGCACGCATCATCCGTAAAAATGTGATTCCGCGTGAATTAGTAGTACGAGTACTACGAGTATTGCTCAAGCGCCAATCTTTGCGACCTCGAGTCTATGCACCCCTACCTAAACAGACTGTCACTACTGACTGTCACAACACAGGGAATATCGGATATTTGAGAGGAAGACAGAACCACAAACACCCTACAAAGTACGGTAGAAAAAAAAAAGAACCTCGAGAAGCACGAGACAAGGGCTTCGATTATGATTGCGATCAGTCCGCGCGCGATCAAAACCATCCCCTGATTATCCCATCAGTTTTACCAACTACCAATTAAACAGTAAATAGCACCTGGTATGTATCAGCAGAGATATATACGAGGATTGATACTACCACTACTTATGCTACTACTGTACGATCATACGAACGACTGCTATTAACACTGTATACTATTGTGCTACTACTGTACGAAGTGGTACTACTACTGCTGGCCTAGTTGTGAGGGGTTCAGCGACACTGTACCCCTTCGCGTGCGTCATCATCGAAACCCGAACAAAGATTTTGTTTTTTAAACGATCCGGGCAGGGATGCTCCTACCCCCGCCGGCACCGCGGACGGCCCGTTTTACTTTACCTCTCTCCACCAGGAAACAAAATACAAAAAAGAGTTACTGGTACCAGGCAACGGACAAATTGTAGCACACCAATAACGGCTTGCCGCCGGCGCCTTGCCGTGCCCGTCAAAGCTGCAATGAAGCCGTGGTTTTACCCCTTGACTGACTGCCCCCTACTCTAAAACTAGTATATTCAAGCGAAAAGAGGCCTCGACGCGGCCCGAAAATACCGGTTTCCGAGCATCTTTGATGCCCGTTGTGCGGCTTGGATCACATGAAAACGACGACAATTTCGCACATTTCAGCCACGTCATCCCACTGGCGTGCCGAAGACGGCTTACAGCACAGGCTGCGTTCGAAAGTACCAACAATTCTTTACACGAAGCGAAACGAACTGTTTCATAACGAAGTATCACCCACCGCACCCGAAACCATTGACGGAGCAAGAGAAGGTCGGTCGTTGATCGGTATCCGTTGGAGGGAATCGGGCGTCCTGACCACTTCCCTCTGCGCCGCCCTCACCCCCCGCTCCTACTAGGAGGGGCCAAAATAATCACAACACACGATGGACCCAAAAAACCATGCACCGCCCTATGTTTACACACCATATTTGTTCCTGTATAGCTGTGTCCCCCTGCTCCGAGTCGGTCGCCAGCGTCCGAGAGGAGACGCATCATCTTGCAAGGGGCGGTAGAACCCGCGCATTTTTGGGCGGGGACTGGGCGGGGGCGTGACTTGAGCTTTCTGAACACGAGAGGGGACGGGCGGGGGGATGACGGGAAGGAGGGAGGGGGGTTGGTGAAACAACGAGGCGAAGGGGGTTGTCTGTTCACGGCGACAGCGTATGCTGTGCGGGTGGGGAAGATAATCGATACGCATGCCTACGTGTGTGCATGCGCTGGACTACTGGCTGGGTGTGCGAGGGGGCAAGTAGGGGCGCGTCGTCTGGAAAGAGCGAATGGTTATTGTACACACGTAATGCCATGCGCGCCCATTCACCCCCCGTATATGCAGCCACTACGAGTATGGTAATTTTGGCTTTTGACCGGTCGACCGCCTCCTTGAAAGCCTCGCAGAAAATGAACACGTTCCGTTTGAGTCAGCGGTCGGCTAAGAGCGTCCATTCACCAGCCGCCCACAATACACCAGGCGAAAAGAGGTACAAAAACCCACCACACGGACGGGGAGGCTACAGCAGTGCTGTAACTGCAGTAGCTATAGGACTAGATCGTAGTACACCACCAGTTCAGCGTTTGATATATATACGATCGTAGCAGTACCAAGCATCTTCTGTCATAGCCGCCAACCAAGTAAGCAGTGTACTCACCGGCACTTCACAGGAACCCCACGATCGTCCGGAAGAACCCCTCGTCCTCGTACTCCAGCAGCATGGCCGCCACACTGTCAAAATCGACCCCGTTCTCCAGGTGGCCCCCGCTGCCATCTCCACTACAGCCGCTGCTGCCACCGCCGCCGCGACCGACCTTGGACGACGCGATCTCGAGCTCACCTCCCGCTGCCACAGCCACCGACGCCCCCACAGATGGGACAGTGTCATCACCGCCACCGCCGCCGCCGCCATCCCATGCAAGGTGCCCTTCCTCCGCCCCCCTTCCCTTCCCCTGCCCCTTCCTCTTCCCCCCGCATCCAATCTTCCTCCTCTTCATCGTTGTAATTCGGTTGCGAGCGAGGCACAGGATCAACAGCCTGCGGCGGTGCCAGGCCCTTTCGGCCGGGGCTTTCGCCAGCAGCTCGCGCACGCGGTCGGCGTCCGCCGCGAGCCTGAGCGTTGGAACGGTGTCGACGTCGACGTCAACGCCGATCACCTCGGACGGAGTGTTGCCGCGGTAGCACCGCTCGGACTCGTCGGCGCCCCATCTCAGGAGGAGCTCCACCGCCTCCGCCGCGCCCTCCGTGCCGCCTAGTCGAGCCGCGATATGGAGTGGCGGGTTGGGAGTTGGGTAACGCCCGCCGACAATCGCCGCCCTTTGGGGGGCCCCGTGCTGTAGAAGCGTGGCCATGATCTCAAGGGCGAGGGAGCCCGTGGCGCAGTCGAGTGCAGTGGCGTCGACATTGGCCCCGCCCTCGATTAAGGCGTCGACGGCGCCCGCATGGTTCTTCCGCGCGGCGTGGTATAAGGCCGTGCAGCCGGTGTCGTCGCACTCGGCGTTCGGGTCCACGCCGTGCCGGAGTAACTCTCTGACCACCTCGACCTGGCCATAGCGGGCAGCGATGTCCAGGGGTGCCTTTAGGGTGTGTTGGTATACTTCGTAGCGGAGGGTAACGTCGGCGCCGGCGGCTAGGAGGGCGCGCGTCGCGGCGACGTTGCCATACTCGGCCGCCATGTGAAGGGGAGACCAGACGGTGCCGTTCCATGCCGCGTCTTTGGCCGCTCCGTAACGTAGGAGTATGGCCGTCATGTCGTCGTAACCCGGCCGGGTGGACGCCAAGTGGATGGGTGTGGATCCCTCGTCCGTTGGGGCGTTGATGTCGGCTCCAGCAGAGAGGAGCAGGTCAATGACGTCTGCCAATAGGTCTGCCCGGCCGTACTTCACGGCGCGGTGCAAGGCCGTGTAGCCGCCGAGGCTGACATGGTTCACGTTTACCCCGTGCTTCAGGAGGGCTCTCACGACTTCCGGGTGGCCCATGAGAGTGGCCGCGTCCAGCAAAGACATATCGTCTATACCATAGCGGGTATTGGCGTCCACACCTGCGGCCAGGGGGGCCTTCAGCTCGGAGGCAAGGCCGAGCGTCGCCGCCTGGAGGAGTGGGGTCATTCCCAGGCGGTCATTGGCCTCCTCCTGCTCCGCCTGCGTGAGCAGCTCGGCGGTATTTTCGCAGTTGAAGTTCGCTGTTCGCATCAGCTCTATCAGACCTGCCATGCTGCCTGCGACAAGGTCTCGACCGGAGCAAGCAGGCAAGTAGCCAAGTAAGGAGGCAAGCCAATGCTCACAACTTACCAAGGGTAGTCGTACGCGTAATTCACAACCCACGGCCGTATACCGTATGGACGGCAAACGGCTACGAGCTACGTACGAGTGTGACGAGTGGAAATGAAAAGGCTGAGAGTTACAAACACTGGTAAGGCGTTATTTTGAAGGGTACTTTGCTACTAAATCCCCCCACATTCGTTTGAATTTTGAATCACGACCACGACACATGCTGCCGCATACATGTCATACGTCTACGTAGCTCCGTAGATAATGCCTGGTAGAGCAAGACTAGACTAGGCTTGTGACTTGTGGGCAGTGGCAGTGGGTTTGCTGCTTGTGCTCTGTCGCAGCATGGCGGTTATGATGGAATTGATTCGAGCGGCCGCGAAAACGTCCCTGAGCTGCTTATGCCAAGAGCGGCCTGAAAACAGCTCCCATCCTCAAGGCCGCAACGCTCGGCCTTCTCTCCACTGTGAGGAGTGAGGACCCCCCTGACCGGGCACGTGGATACCAGCCTGCGCTAATGTAGTGCGTACGGGAAGATGACGAGTACAGCTCGCAACAGCAGCCTAATGAATGATGTGTTAGAGAGTGTGCAGCAGCAGCAGCAGCGACAGGAAGACGAGTTGATTCACTCGCTCTACGAGTGCTGTATGTAGTGAGCCCTCCTGGAGCACGGAGTAAATCCGACGAGTTTGGCCCCACTTAAGTAGGGACACGACTTTGCACAACGCTGTGATCCACCTCCGGGCAGACCTACCAATGTAGTCCTCGTCAACCTGCTCCTCTCTGCGGGAGCCGACACCAACGCTCGAACGACCGAGCGCTTGACGCCCCTGCACTAGGCGGCCTCCCGGCCGGAATCCAGCGACGCCGCGGCCATCCTCCTGCGACGCGGAGCGGCCAAGGGTGCAGTCGACAGCAGAGGTAGCTCGGCCTTTCACTTCGCGGCCTAGCGTGACCATCTCGCCGCAACGTGCGCGCTCCTAGCGGCCGATGCGGACGCCACCCTGTGCATCTACAGCGCCTTGAAAGTACGCCGCTGCATAGCTGCACAACTACTGTCAATATCGCCGGATCAATGAGCATTTTGTTTATCACTCTGTAGTTTAAGCGGCACCACACTTATTTTTGCAAAAAACATGGTAATCTCTTCGTACGACCGTCTAAACTAAATCGTTAGTGGTATTAATTACACTGGGGAATAGCACGCCAATACAAGTCATTGATGCTGCACATAGTGCATAATACAGACGGTGGCTGAGCACTTGAAAAGCGGCAGATAGCAGATAGACGTGACTTGAAAATCGGCAGATAACACAAATTGCGTGCCTGGGAGGAGAGAGGACCAATTAATTTGGGATATATTGTTTTTGGGCTCCAGCAACTCTGATGTCTAGGCCCAACTTACGTGTGCTACACGAGGATAGTAAAAAAATACCGATACAGCCCTCAAGATTCGCCCTGAGCTGGGGTAATGGTGAGGAGATCGTGGCGGTTGTTTTACCTCCCCCTTGCTATCGGGCGTGTGTTGCTGCTCTTTTCGCCACGAGGAGGTTGTTCCATAACCTCTTTCAGCGCGGAAACAACAAAAAAGCAAAACCTATTTCTCAGATTGATTTACTGACTGCGGTCTCTGAAACGGAATATTTTTTTTTGCCATGTTTGTCTGAAGCCTTTTTTCTCCGTCGCAATAGACCTCAATCAAGCATAACCCTGCTCCGTTTTTTTTTCTTCACTTTTTGACATATGAAACGATCCCGACCGATCGGTCTCCGCACGGCCATGAGCATGGACGACCGGAACACAGACAGCCCGTCGGCGCTAATTTCCACGTTCTGAGGTGCCGTGCGTGTCGAGCGTCACGATTTGGCTGAAAGCCCGTCCTCCAAGTCAATATGGGTCCAGTTGTATAGATTTTCGTACCTGGTACGCTACGATTGACAACACAAAATACGTGTGGCGAAAAGCTTCCACTCGGCTTCAACGCCATAGTACTCACAACTCCCACCAATACACGCCCTTCCATGTATTCCCGTCGTCTGCCCTACCCCGAGTCTCGCCACACTCATCTTCAGCCCAAGGTTACAGCTCTCCTATCATAGCGCACATCAACGCAACGCCTACAAGTCTAGAATTCCACGATAAACAAATTCTGGCCAAGAATGGCCGATGTTAGTAAAAGTACGAATGACTTTGTTCATTCCGCAACACTAAATGATGGGGTCGACTAGCCTACGAATTTTCCTCCTGCGCGCAACCAAATAATCAAAGGGGCACTAGATTCTGCCAGTTATGTACAGCCGCAACATACTCTAACGGTCCTAGATATAGAGGTATATCCTCCTCCGTGTTTGCCAATCTCTCGTTTGTAAAGACAAAACGAAAACGCTCCGAAATTACCAGCACCCGTAACTTTCTCAACACCCCGCTCCCCCGACCCGCGGGCCTGCCTGCCGCCACCAAGAGAGGACCGGTCATGGTTGGTATCCGTTGGGGGGGATTGGGCGTCTGGCCACCGCCCTCACGCCCTGGTCCTACTAATAGTTGGTCGCTAACGGCCAAGAGAAGACACGCCATCTTGCAAGGGCGGCGATACCCAGCGCATGGCTTGACGGGGAGGTCCGTGGCTTGGGCTTTTTGATCACGAGAGGACGGGGGGGTATGACGGGGGCGCGGGGGGCGGGTGGCGGGGGGGGGTGGTGAAAAAACGACAAAACGAAGGTGATGGTCTGTGCACGGCAATAACGTACTTTCCGCGCTGGTGGAGAAGGTCTCCGATATCTATGTCTACGCCAGGCGGCAGGGAGGGGCGTATCAAAGACCGATCGATTCCCGTACGCACGAGCTGTCATGCGCCTAGCAGACAGTGGCAGATTCCTGGTGCCTTGTATAAACTAAAACTTAGCAAGCGGCGGCAGAGAGCAGCAGATAGCAGTAGGCGGGAGTGGACAGCAGTACTGTAGTGGGCGGCGGTATGTGGCGGTAGAGAGCAGTGGGCAGCAGTAGACAGGCGGAGGGGAAAGAAAAGCCGGAGTCAAAGTGTACGGCACAGCCAGCCAGTCTTGCAGACGAAGCCCGCTGACTGGCAGGGCGAAGGTGGGGTGTGGGCAGGAAATTATCAAAATTAACTTGTTTTCAGCGTGGGGGATCGACATGGACTTGATTTCAGGGTAGGGATCGAAATTGACTTGGCTTTTATTACTTCGTTTGCCCTGCGACAATATGCAGCATAAGCTTCAATATTGATCACTCATGAGCATCCTCGAACAGAAGAAAATTAAGGCCAACCGAAACATGAAGGAAACCTATACCTCGTATACATATAGATGTATGAAGTCTCACTCCTTTCTGTATCATACGGCGTACGTAATGGCTGTTCTATTTAGGGCCCGTCTTAACGACGAACGAAAACTTTCGTAATTGAATGGAAATTAATCAAATTTAATATAATTTCGTGAAAAAAATGACTTTGGATCCTATCGAGGAATGGCATATTGCGTTAAAAAATCGAAAAACGCACAAGGGTCAACGAACACCCGTGGGCAACCAACGAGGCCACCTATGGCCTGCGTCCTCTCCGGGGCGCCGCTGCCAGCGGAAGATTATGTCTGCCGGCACCGGCTAAGAGCCTATCGCTCGTGGGGTGCCTTGGGTGGCTGGCACAGCCCCGAGGCCGCACGCGGGCAGCAGCGACGGGGATACAGTGATCGAGCGTCTGAGCGAAGTCGAGATCTGGTCGGTGCTCGTATGGTTTGGGTGACAAAGAGGGACGGAAAACTGGATTTGCGACGGCCTTGTGATGTTTTAGGCGCCGCGGGTGGTCTACTCTATGCTGGGGGCCGTCGGACCTTGCGCTGCGGCTGCTCCGGTGATGATGGGCCATGCCTCTCGGGAATGATGGATCTCGTCTCTGAATCAGTCGACGACATGGCTCAAGTTTGCGTGACTTCCTTCGGTTTCATGGAACATGCCACGTCGAGTTGGATGAACTCCCCAATTCAATCAAACGAAGAGCAAAATAAGTCCCAAAATACTTCTTGTGGAATTCCGTGTTATTGAATTTCAGTCGAAAAAACCTGGTTGGTGATTCATTTATCGACCAATCAGATGCAAATCAAATCAAACGAAGAGCATATTTTTGAAATTCAACAAAAACAAATCTTCGTTTAATACGGGCCCTCAAGTGTCTCGATCGAAATTGAGTTAGTTTTTGTGGGCGGGCCGAAAATGACCTGGTTTTAGAGTCGGGGTCCAAAATTATTAGGTTTTAGTGTGGGAATCGTAATCGACTTGGAGTTTTGTGTGAGTAGCCGAAATTGACTTGGTTTTTGTGTCGGGGCATCGAAATTGACTTGATTTTTAGAGTTGACATTTAAAATAACTTGATTTTAGGCTAATTCTTATGCCGTCGGATTGAGAGGATCGAAAAACTCGGTTTCCGATCCACTCTAAATTCGACGGGGTGTGTCTGTATACCTTCCCTATCGTCAATCGGATCGATTTTGCAGTTTTTTGTGCTCTTCCTGGGGGCGGTTGATACGATAGTTGAAAACTGCTTCGTGTCCTGCTCGCGGGTTCTAGGAGGTGCTGCGCTGCGAGCAGCAGCAGCAGCAGCAGCAGCAGCAGCAGCAGTAGAGAGCAGCAGCAGCAGTAGAGAGCAGCAGCAGCAGTAGAGAGCAGCAGCAGCAGTAGAGCAGTCAACCCAGCATCGGAGAGGTGTTTAGGCTGCCGCTGGGTGGTGTGACCGTGTGTTTGGAGGGGTGAAGAGAGATGCGGTGAGCTTCAAAAACCTTTTCGATCGAGCAATTCAATCCACGAACCCCGTCGAAAAACTCGAGTTTTTCGACGGGATTCGTGGATTGGATTTTTCAATTTAAAAAGTTGGGATCGAAAAAGCTCTTTTTCAACTGTATAAGAAAGCCCGATTGTGTCTCCAATCGGAAACCGTCTTTTTCGATCCACTTATTCAACTGCATAAGAACCGTCGGATTGAGAGGATCGAAAAACTCGCTTTTCGACCCACTATAAATTCGACGGGGTGTGTCTGGATGCCTTCCCTATCGTCAATCGGATCGATTTTGCAGTTTTTTGTGCTCTTCCTGGGGGCGGTTGATACGAGAGTTGAAAAATGCTTCGTGTCCTGCTCGCGGGTTCTAGCAGGTGCTGCGCTGCGAGCAGCAGCAGCAGCAGCAGTAGAGAGCAGCAGCAGCAGTAGAACAGTCAACCCAGCATCGGAGAGGTGTTTAGGCTGCCGCTGGGTGGTGTGACCGTGTGTTTGGAGGGGTGAAGAGAGATGTGATGAGGTTCAAAAAAAAATTCGATTGAGAAATTCAATTGGATTTCTCAATCGAAAAAGTTGGGATCGAAAAAGGTCTTTTTCAACTGTATAAGAAAGCCCGATTGTGTCTCCAATCGGAAACCGTCTTTTTCGATCCACTTATCCGACTGCATAAGAATTAGCCTTAGAGTTGGGATCGAACAATATTTTATTTTAGTGTTGGGGTCGAAACAAACTTATGGTTTTTGTGTGGGGGTGGTTCAGGTCGGGATCGAAGCTGACTTGGGATTTGTGTGGGGGTCGAAATGCACTTTGTTTTTGGTGATATATACGCGTACTCGTCCGTATTTCATTCCAAGTGAAATAAAGGGGAACAGCACGCAACGCATATCGTTGTCGTGTTCTACAATACGGTTGAACTCACAGCTGACGTATTTATAATAATTTTATTTAATATAATATACGACGCCAGTACAGCAGTACCGAGTATCTTCCACATATGGTACCAGGTAGACGCTAACCAAGCATTCTTCTCACCGGCACTTCACAGGAACCCCACGATCGTCCGAAAGAACCCCGCCTCCTCGAACTCAGCTAGCATATCCATGGCGCCGTCAAAATCGACCCCGTTCTCCACCTCCCCCCCGCCCCCCGCCCCAGCCCTTCCACCCAAAACCTAAAGTATCAAAAGATACGACGTATCTTCATTCTTTCTATGTACGTCATGCAAGGTTTGGCATCCCGTACTCGTAGAGAACGAAAACGCGCGTCAAACTACAATACAATTTGGCGCGACACTGCTGTAGCTGCTGTTCAGTTTAGTGAGAGCGGCCCTAATAGCAAAACCGTCACCGGTCATTCAAACTCTCGCAGAGCAGGGACCTTGCTTGGTTTCTGGGTTGGTCACAATGGACCACTCCTCTTTCACCACAAAAATCAAGGTCCACAGCGGCCACGCTTCCACAAAATTCGGATGCGTCGCCCTCTTGGGCACAGGCTCCCCCCAGACGTTCCTCACTCGTACCGCCTGGGAGCACATGTGCGTTCCGGTGCAGCCTCAACCATATGCGAGACACAAACCCCCCCACGATCGTGGGGCGGTTTCGGAAAGTCCCCCCCTCCTGCAAAATTCGCCACTGTTCGCCTGAGCGTCCAGTTCCGGCATGAGGACGAACCTACCGCATCGCTCGCGGCTCTGGGCTTATATAGGCCCCCCGAGGCCATGCAGCACGACGTCCTCCTTGGCCGCGACAGCTGGATGCGGTTCGGCGACGCTCTTACCGCACCTTGCCCCCGCGCCCACGCGATAATCGCGTTTTCGGTGAGCTCACTATCTCACCAAACCTCAACCGGCGCCGTCGCTTTGGTCTCCGATTTCTCGGCCCCAGCCGGCGGTAGCCACCTTCTTTACGCACGGTAACGACGGCATATCACTCTCACGCGATCACCAGCTTGTCCAAGTCTCCCTGGTTCGCACAATGGAGCGCCAGCTCTAGCCGGCAGCTACCTTGTGGAGATGCTACCTGGTTCCCCCGTTTTTCCGTTGACGAACACCTCGTTAAACGGCTTCAACACATCCCGCTAGCCGGAACAGTGGAGCTTGAACCTGCGATCTGCTCGGTACCTCCCCTGCTCGCTTCTTCGCGTGCCTGTCGCATCAGTTTTACACAATGAGACAGTGCCTCGACCCTGCGACCCACACCCCCGACGGACCTCATACATGGCCGTCCCGGGTCCTGTCACGCCACCCTTCGGCCGGTATGTTTAACCCGCCGACCTGTGCTGACCCCTTCGTCCATCATTTGCCGCAAAAACCCTCCTCGAGGCGGGCCCGAACTACCTAGCCTACAACGGCCGACCTCGAAGACCCCCCTCCCTGTTTACAGAAGGTTTAACCGCCGAACAACGAGTCAGTTTTCTCCAGGTATGGTACAAACTACCAGCACACCTCCGAGAAATCTTTCGATTTCCACGGCCCAGGCTGGGACCCTAACGTCATAACCCAGCTGGGAGACGCCCTTTTCGAGTTTGCAGATGTCTTTTCCACGTCATCTACCGACTTCGGCTCGTGCTCCCTGCTGCCGTTCGAATCACGGTCCCCCCTAGGCACTCCTCCGGTGACCTCTCGCCCCTACCGCTTACTAAGTGCCATCAAATGACCTTCAGATTACCCGCCTTACGGCCCTGGGCATAACCCAAAATGGACGGATTCGATCCGATATTATGAGTGTAATCGCACTTGGCACCACCCGTAAATTACAAATTGGCGAATATCTCGCTCTGCTGGTCTCGTCCTAGATCCATACAAACGTGCGGCCAGCGCAGCGCCACAGAGCATGAAGAGCAGCAGCAGTAGAGCAGTCAACCCAGCATCGGAGAGGTGTTTAGGCTGCCGCTGGGTGGTGTGACCGTGTGTTTGGAGGGGTGAAGAGAGATGCGGTGAGCTTCAAAAACCTTTTCGATCGAGCAATTCAATCCACGAACCCCGTCGAAAAACTCGAGTTTTTCGACGGGATTCGTGGATTGGATTTTTCAATTTAAAAAGTTGGGATCGAAAAAGCTCTTTTTCAACTGTATAAGAAAGCCCGATTGTGTCTCCAATCGGAAACCGTCTTTTTCGATCCACTTATTCAACTGCATAAGAACCGTCGGATTGAGAGGATCGAAAAACTCGCTTTTCGACCCACTATAAATTCGACGGGGTGTGTCTGGATGCCTTCCCTATCGTCAATCGGATCGATTTTGCAGTTTTTTGTGCTCTTCCTGGGGGCGGTTGATACGAGAGTTGAAAACTGCTTCGTGTCCTGCTCGCGGGTTCTAGCAGGTGCTGCGCTGCGAGCAGCAGCAGCAGCAGCAGTAGAGAGCAGCAGCAGCAGTAGAACAGTCAACCCAGCATCGGAGAGGTGTTTAGGCTGCCGCTGGGTGGTGTGACCGTGTGTTTGGAGGGGTGAAGAGAGATGTGATGAGGTTCAAAAAAAAATTCGATTGAGAAATTCAATTGGATTTCTCAATCGAAAAAGTTGGGATCGAAAAAGGTCTTTTTCAACTGTATAAGAAAGCCCGATTGTGTCTCCAATCGGAAACCGTCTTTTTCGATCCACTTATCCGACTGCATAAGAATTAGCCTTAGAGTTGGGATCGAACAATATTTTATTTTAGTGTTGGGGTCGAAACAAACTTATGGTTTTTGTGTGGGGGTGGTTCAGGTCGGGATCGAAGCTGACTTGGGATTTGTGTGGGGGTCGAAATGCACTTTGTTTTTGGTGATATATACGCGTACTCGTCCGTATTTCATTCCAAGTGAAATAAAGGGGAACAGCACGCAACGCATATCGTTGTCGTGTTCTACAATACGGTTGAACTCACAGCTGACGTATTTATAATAATTTTATTTAATATAATATACGACGCCAGTACAGCAGTACCGAGTATCTTCCACATATGGTACCAGGTAGACGCTAACCAAGCATTCTTCTCACCGGCACTTCACAGGAACCCCACGATCGTCCGAAAGAACCCCGCCTCCTCGAACTCAGCTAGCATATCCATGGCGCCGTCAAAATCGACCCCGTTCTCCCCCTCCCCCCCGCCCCCCGCCCCACTACAGCCGCTGCTGCCGCCGCCACCACCATCTCCGCCACCGACCTTGGACTGCATTATCTCGCGCTCGCCTCTCCCTGTCACAGCCGCCGACGCCCCCACACCAGCGCGAGACGGGACAGCGCCATCACCGCCGTCCCATGCAAGCCCCCCCCCCCCCCCCCCCCCCCCCCCCCCCCTCCCCCCCGCGCCCCCACTTGCAATCCTCCTCCTCTTCCTGGGCGTTGTTCGGTTGCGAGCGAGGCACAGGAGCAGCAGCCCGCGGCGGCGCCAGACCCTGTCGGCGGGGGCATTCGCCAGCAGCTCGCGCACGCGGTCGGCGTCCTCCACGAGCCTGGGCGTTGGAACGGTGTCGACGTCAACGTCAACGCCGACCACCTCGGACGGAGTGTTGCCGCTGTAGCACCGCGCGGACTCGTCGGCGCCCCATCTCAAGAGGAGGTCCACCGCCTCCGCCGCGCCCTCCGTGCCGCCTAGTCGAGCCGCGATATGGAGAGGCGGGTCCAGAATTGGGTAGGGCCCGCCGACAACCGCCGCCCTGATAGGGGCCCCGTGCCGCAGGAGTGTGGCCATGATCTCAAGGGCGAGATTTTCCGTGGCGAAGTCGAGTGTAGTGGCGAAGAGATGGGCCCCACCCTCGATTAAGGCGTCGACGGCGCCTGCATGGTTCTTCCGCACGGCGTGGTCTATAGCCGTGCAGCCGGTGTCGTCGCAGGTGGCGTTCGGGTCCACGCCGTGCCGGAGTAACTCTCTGACCACCTCGACCTGGCCAGAGCGAGCAGCGATGTCCAGGGGCGCCTTTCTGGTGTGTTGGTATACTTCGTGGACGAGGGTAACGTCGGCGCCGGCGACTAGGAGGGCGCGCGTCGCGGCGACGTTGCCGTACTCGGCCGCCATGTGGAGGGGAGACCAGCCGGTGCCGTTCCATCTCGCATCTTTGACCGCTCCGTAACGCAGGAGGATGGCCGTCACGTCGCCGCAACCCGGCCGGGTGGACGCCAAGTGGAGGGGTGTGGAGCCCTCGTCCGTTGAGGCGTCGATGTCGGCTCCAGCAGAGAGGAGCAGGTCGATGACGTCTGCTAATAGGTCTGCCCGGCCGTACTTCACGGCGCGCTGCAAGGCCGTGTAGCCGTTGGGGCTGGCATCGTTCACGTCCACCCCGTGCTCCAGGAGGGCTCTCACAACTTCCGGGTGGCCCATGAGAGTGGCTACGTCCAGCAAAGACAACTCGTCTATACCATAGCGGGTGTTGGCGTCCACGCCTGCGGCCAGGGGGTCCTTCAGCTCGGAGAGAAGGCCGAGCGTCGCCGCCTGGAGGAGAGGGGTCATTCCCAGGGGGTCATTGGCCTCCTCCTGTTCCGCCTGCCCGGTCTGCTCAGCCTGCGTGATCAGCTCGGCTGTATTTTCGCAGTTGAAGTTAGCTGATCGCATCAACTCGGTCAGACCTGCCATACTGCCTGCGACAAGGTCTCGACGGGAGCAAGCAAGCACGTAGCCAAGCAAGCTGTCAAGCCACTGCTGTCAACTTATTAGGGTTTACGACAGAGGGCATACACGTAAAACATAAACATGTGGGTATTCGATAACCATAACCGTTGGTGAAAGCTGGGAGTTATTAGTACTGGTCAGGCGGTATTGAAAAGGTGTTTTTCTATCAAATCCCCCCGCATTTTCCCCAAATTCCAAATTCCAACTTTGAATCACACTGCATGTACTGACACTGCATACGTCGTAGAGCATTCCTGGTAGAACATAGACTCGAATTAGCTTGTGGGTTGTGAGTTGTGAGCCGTGGCAGTGGGTTTACTATCTGCGCTCTGTCGCAGCATGGCGTATCTGATCGACGTGATTCAAGCGGCTAACTTCAACCGCGAAAACCACGAGAAGGCCAAGAGCGGCATGAAAATAGAAAATAGCTCACATACATCCTCAAGGCGGCGACGCTCGGCCTTCTCTACCCTCCTGACCGGGGGCGTGGATGCCAGCCTGTGCTACCCATGGTGCGTACGGGATATCCTCGCTGGGCGCGGCGGCACTCATGGGGAATCTGGAAGTCGTGAGGACTGTTACCTCTTACAGTGGTTGTGCTCGTAGTGAACCCTCTCGACCTGCTCCTTTCTGCGGGAGCCGACACCAATGCTCGAACGACCGAGCGCGCCTGCATTTGGCGGCATAGATGTCGGGAGACAGGACTTTCAACCCTTGACAGACAGCAGATTTGCCTTGACATGCCGTGACTTGACACCAAACTACTAGGTTTTAGTGTGGAACACTTCGTCCCTACACCCTTGACAGCGCATGTTTTGCCTTGCTTGACATGTCTCCTGACATCTTTGTTTGGCGGCCTACCAGCAGGCATCCGGTGAAGCCGCGGCCATCCTCCTGCGTCGCGGAGAGGCCAAGGATGCGGTCGACAAGCAGGGGTACAGTAGCTTGGCCTTCCATTTCGCCCCCCAGCGTGGCCATCTCGCCGCAACGCGCACGCTCTTGTCGACCGACACGGTCGCCACCCTGTGCATCTACGACACCCTCGAAAGTACACCGCTGCACGTGGCTGCCTACGACGGCTGGGTCGAGGTGGTCAGAGAGCTCGCCCGGGACGGCGTGGACGTGGACGCCACCGATGCCCGCGGTTTCACTGCAATGCACCACGCCGAGTGGCAAAACAAGGCGGGCGTCATGGACGCCCTTGTCGAGGCCGGGGCCAACACCGCTGCGGAGCCACTCGGTAACGTGTCCACCCCGCTCCTCTGCTCCCTCCAATTTACCAGGTATCTCCCTCGAGGCCATGCGAGCCCTCCTGAGGCATGGGTTCGCCGTCGTGGGTGTCGCGAAGAAGTTGGACCAACCGGAAAACGAGCCCCTTGCTCCGCTTTGGCGGCTCGACGAGGCGGCAGGAATGGTGCGGCGGAAATGGTGGACTTCCTCCTGAGGTGGGGTGCAGACAAGTCCAAGATGGACCCCAACGACAAAAGGCGGCCGAGGTAGTCGGTGCCAACGGGTATCCACGAGATGTCCTCGGGGTGATCAACTCCGGGCACATAGAACAGGGCCTCGAGACCGACGCCGACCGCGTGCGCGGGCTGCTGGTGAACGTACCAGCCGACAGGGTCTGGCGTCGCCGCGGACTGCTCCTTTCGGGCCTCGCTCGCAACCAACCAACGAGGAGAAGCGGTGGGAGTTGGTGCGAGGAGAAGGGGAAGGGAGCAGGGGAGGGGGTGCTTGCGAACGGCGGTGGGGGCGGCGACAGCGGTGGTGGTGGCGGTAGCGCCGTCCCGTCGCGCGCTGGTGTGGGGGTGTCGGTGGCGACTACTGGGCGTGGCAAGCGCGAGAAAACGTCGTCTGAGGTGGACGATCGATGAGCAAGGTCAGGCGGCGGCGGCAGCGGCAGCGGCAGCGGCGACGGCAGTGCAGCAGTGGCCCCAGTGCTGGGGATACGGAGAAATGAGGTGGCGATTTTAGCAGTGTCCTGGCGCCGTTCCTGGAGTTCAAGGAGGAAGGGTTCTTCCGGACTATCGTGAGGTACCTGCGAAGCGCCGGTGAGATGGCTGCTTGCTTATCTTGCACATAGAACTAGCTACTGAAATATATGTACTGCTTTAATCTTCATTGCACTCAGTACTACAGTACACAGTTGCTGCTGTAGCCTCTCCATATGTGACGAAGGTTTCTGTTGCACTGCTACAGGTAGGACTACCTGTTAAGGTGACCCCTGGAGGGGTACTCTGGGTCGAGGAAGGAAGTAGAAGCTCCACGTGATGTATATATATTACCGTCGTAGACACAAGAAAGGGGGAGAAATATGGAGGTACATAAAGTGTGCCGCGATAGAAACCGCACCAAACCGTCAAGTGCTCCACAGAGAAACACGCATATTTCCTCTGTGGAACTCCCAAATACCGTTACATAAATATCCCTGCACCAAGTACGTTAGCACTCTGAACACTACCGTTACTTGTTTGTATAATTAGCAGGGTTACAGGGCTACGCTTTGGCCTACCTTCGCATTTTCATTCGTTTCATCCGATGCCTCATTCGATATTGTACCGCTACCCCCTTACACTGGGGGAAAACACGCCGATGAATATCATTGGCGCTGCACACAGGGCATAATACAGGTGGTGACTGAGCACTTGAAAGTCGGCAGATAGAAGATAGATGTAACTTGATAATCGTCAGACAAGGTAACATGCGTGCCTGGGAGAAGGACCAATTATTGTGGGATATATTGTTTTTGGGGTCCAGGGACTGATTTTTAGGCTCAATATACGCGTGCTACATGGTGGGGTAGCCAAAAACACCGATACCACCCTCAATATTAATCCTGGAGTATTGGTGACGCGATCGTGGTGGTTGTTTCACCCCCCCCCCCATAAATATATTACTTCGAAGTATATATGTATAGGTTGGGTTGGCGTCGGTTGGCAATGACGCTTTAAAACACGCCTCTCACTGCGTGAGCTAGACAACCAAGGTGCCGTTTTTTGTTTTGGCGGTCACCAAGGCTGGCGGTCGAGTTAGATCATTTGTGCGGGGTGGAGAAACTTAGCTCCACACAAGGGTAATTATCGTATCACGTAGTGTGTATATAGTAAGGCACTCGCGAGGCAGTTACATAGTACTCCCATTGCTGTCTCAGCAAGTGGCCACACCAGAAATTAAATTAACTCATTGAAGCTGTCATCTATATGCAAGTCCGCCTCACAAGCGGTTCTTTGTAGGATGCAGCTCACCCTTCATGCGACTCGCCCAACACCTCACGGCGCTTTGCGCTTGGTGCTAGCAATGTCTGCCTCGTTGGTGAAAACCCGACATGCTCCGTCCCGGCATTGTAGGGATGCGAGGGTCTATGGTCATACGACTACGGCCATGCATGAAAATGAAGTACACCCCCCTGCTATCGGGCGTGTTCCGGTGCTCTTTTCGCCACGCGGAGGTTGTCCCATCACCTCTTTCAGGGTGAAAGCAATGAAAAAGCAAAACCTATTCCTCAGATTTATCTACTGTTCTGTGGTATCGATACGTAACGGAAACTAATTTATTGTCTGTTTTTCTGAAGCCGTTTCTCTCCGTCACAAGGGACCTCAAGCGGAACCCTGCCTAAGTTTTCATGTTTGTTGCAAGAAACGAACCCGAACGATTGTCCTCCATACGGCCACGACTATCGATAAGATTACTGGAACACAGACGGCCGGTCGGCGCCAATTTTCAAGTTCTGGGGTGCTCTGTGTGTTGAGCGCCACGATTTTCTTGAAAGCCCGTCCTCCAAGTCATTATGGGTCCAGTTGTACGTACGTGGTGCAAGTATACGCTATGCGATTGAGTGCGCTTTACATAATTCGAAAAACTTCCACTCGGCTTCCACGCCATAGTGCTTACAGCTCACACCAATACGCGCCCTTCCAAATTTTATCATCGCCTCCCCTACCCCAAGCCTCGTCACGCTCATCCTCAGCCCGCGCTTCACAGCTCTCCTATCAATAGCGCATATGTAGCAATGCGGCACCTACAAGGCTAGAATCGCACGAGAACCATATCCCGTACAAGAATAGCAGATGTTAACAATAACACGTACGAACGACTCCGTTCATTCAGCAGCAAGGATTGATAGAGTCGATCAGCCTACGAATGTTCCTGCTGCGCGCAACCAAATAAACAAAGGGGCGCTACCAGCGATCTAAGGTCGCAAAATACTCGAACTGCGATCGTATCTATAGAGAGAACCCCCCCCCCCGTGTTTGCCGATCTCCCGTTTGAAAGGACAAAACGAAAACGCTACGAAAGTACCAGCAACAGTAACCTTCTCCACACACCCCTCCCCCGACCCGCAGGCCTGCATGCCGCCATCAAGAGAGGACCGGTCATGGTTGGTATCCATTGAGGGGTATTGGGCGTCTGGCCACCGCCCCCACGCCCTGGTCCTACTAATAGTTGGTCGCCAACGGCCAAGAGAAGACACCTCATCTTGCAAGGGCGGCGATACCCAGCGCAAAGATTGACGGGGAAGTCCGCCGCTTGGGCTTTTTGAACACGAGAGGACAGGGGGGGTGAAGAGCGGGGGAGGGGGGGAGGGTGAAAACACGATTAAACGAAGGTGATTGTCTGTGCATGGCGACAGCGTACTCCGCACAGGTTTATGTCTACGCAAGGTGACAGGGAGGGGCGTATCATCTGAACAGAGTGAAGGCTTTCCGTACGCAGGGGCTGCCATGCGCGCCCAGTAGACAGTGGTCGACATAGGAAAACCATGAAAGTTAGTAAACGGCAGCAGAGAGCAGCAGATAGCGGCAGACAGCAGTGGGCGGCAGTCGACAGGCGGAGGGGAAAGGTAGACCGATGCCAAAGTTAACGACACAGCCAGCCACCCTTGCAGACGCAGCCCGCTGACTGGTTGGGTAGAGGTGGGATGTGGGCTGCTTGATATTTCTTAGTTATCGTCCATCACAATCCGCCGCCTTCCACAGCTTGGCACAAGGCCAAGAGTACGGACTGTGTAGCAAAACAATTAATTTCTGCGCTGACATTCAGGAATGCCTGCTGAGCCTACAGTAGCCGCAAGCTACAGTAGCACCGTCCCGTCGCGCGCTGGCGTGGGAGGGTCGGTGGCGACGACTGGGCGTAGTAAGGGCGTAGCAAGCGCGAGAAAACGCTGTCCGAGGCAGGCGATCGACGGGGCAAGGTCCGGCGGCAGCAGTGGCGGTGGTGGCAGCAGCAGTACCCGCTGCAGTGATGTTGGCGGCGTGAGGGGGCGGAAAACGGAGGCGGGGATTTTGGCGGCATCGTGGCGTCGCTCCTGGAGTACAAGGAAGGGTTCTTCCGGACAATCGTGATGTTCCTGCTGTGAAGCGCCGGTGAGATAATTGCATGCTTGGTTGTCGGCTACCATACAGAAAGGAGTACCGCTGTAGACTACTGCATTGCAATCAAAACTACAGGTTTAGTATCATACTGCTGTAGCCTCTCCGTCCGTTGTGTTCCGCGTTTGTGTTGCTGGTGTGTTGTGTGTACCGGTGTCCGGTAAACGGACCGCTCTCAGTCGGCCGTTGATTCGAACGGAACGCGGTTCAAAGTAAACTCCTTTTCGTCCCGGGCGTCGCCGCACCGTCAACTTGTTGCTTTGCGAATCTCCGTGACCCAACATACCGCCTTTGCTCTACATCAAGGCTGCATTGTGATGCTTTGGGCCTTGATTTCGGGGCTGATTCGATATAGTCGCGGTCGCCCATGTTATTTTCCCTCCCCCCGTTGCGAACAGGTGAAGCCCGAGGCCCGAAGCGACGACTGCTCCCGAGTCAAGCTTGGTGCTGCTGCTCTGATGTATCATAGGCTGTGATAAAAAGGTGGCAACGTCCAGGCCAACTGTGGAGTGTTGAAGCAGGATTGCAGCTTAGTGTAGCCAGCCGTCAGACATTGTAGCCCCCGTGAATATTGTCTTGGTCCACATGTATCCTGATGCCCCCCGTTGTCAATTCAGCTCGGTGATGTGTGGTCGTCAGAACACGCTGTTGTCTTGACGTAAATGGCTTGAGGTTGATGGCAATGCCGCCCCCATCCTGTTGGTCGAACGCGGTAGCCATTGACGGGTCTGCTGATACTCTTGCGCTTCCATGCGACCAAGGGGTGGTGGTTGCATCGAGGTGTTCAGAAGCCGTCTGTCGCTTGTCTGCTCGCTGTTTGTATTTATTTTTTCTACGTAGCTTGACCGTTCGACCGACTCGTCTGCGCAGTAGGCTGTCGTGTTGGCCGGCCCCTTATTTTTTCGCGTGGTTGCGCCGTGGGACAGTAGTCCTGCAGCAAGCGGTGCCTGGTAGATCTCTTTGGTCATGTTTGCGTTAGGAGACACACCGCGTAGAGTTGTGTGGTGTACGGTACGCGACAGATGTTAAGAATCTGGTAATTAAGGATTTGAGACTGGATTTTTGGGGGAGGAAATAAGAATGCGACCTCTTTGTGCTGAAAATAGTGTGGAACACACCCAGTCTTACATAAGAATTCCAGTCTGGCCAAAAATAAGACATGTCGTCGTCTACTGTATCTGTACTCTCGGAGGTTAGCAACGAAAGTTATTTCGGACTGATCTTCCCGACGTGACAGGTTTGACATGACTATTATATTGGTAATTAGGCGTTCCAATCTAGGAGAAGATGTCTGGTACCCACGTCATCGAGAGCTACTACAACTGTAGCTACATACAGCAGTTTGCGATAAGGTATTGGGAAACGAACACCTATTATTGTGCTGCCTTCACGTGTTCCGGCATGTTTCTGACGGGAGGGCCTCGAAGGTTGCCGCCCCCCCCCCCCCCGGTTATAACCCTTCCGGGACCCAGGGTGATGACCAAAATAAGGAGAAGTTTTAGTCCTATCAACCACCTACGAGTAGTAGCGCGAGCATGCGTAGCAGTGCAAATAGGATCATGCTGCGCCCTGGCCTTGCATTTTAGTTCGAGCACCAAAAACTTCCCTACCTAGTAAAACCACAACAATCACAACAGAGCACGCGATTTTTTGCCGCATCGCCGAGACGGTCAGTGCTTCCTTCGCAGCCTCTCTCTCTCGGTTCGATCGGGACCATGCGTCCCGCGAGCTCTCTCTCAAGGAGGCCCGTCGCGCGGCGCACTCGGGAGCCACCGAGCCTCGCAACACTCGTTTGACGACTTGATACTACGGTAAGAAATAATCGAACATTGGTATCAACAGAAACGCAGGTTTCCTACTGAAGCAGCCCCAAAGCTCTCTTCGGCAAGCGTTTAAGCGACGCTCCTCCCCCAACAACCGCGTACCAGCCAGGTGCGAGACCAGGCGCCCCAACCCTGCTGCCTCGCCCTAGCTCCGCATGCGCACGCGAAAACCTGCGGCGGCAACGCCCCTTACCGTATTTAACACGTGCCGGGAGGTCCAAGAAGGATGCCTCAAGCCGTCTTTTTTGACTTAATTGGTTGCGCCGCCCGCGTTTGGATGATTTTTACCTTGACGAGCACGGGCCGGCAGGGCGCGAGACGATACCCCCCCCCCCCCCCCCTATGTGCCATCCACCCCCCGGACCTGCAAGCTTGTCCCGAGCAGAAGCCTCCTTTCGAGCGTTGCTGCGCGCTGCTGGTGGTTGATGCTTACTCTGTGTGTTGTGCTCTTTTACATCCTCTGTGTGTTCTGCTCTTTTACATCACCTTTCAGCTTTGTACGAACTACGGCTGGTACACGTTTGGCATTCATTGTGCCGGTAGATTTCGTGGAGTATCTTACGTGCGTCTTGATTTCATCTGAAATAAAGCGTCTGCACCTTACATCCCAGTAATTCATGACCACGCTTTCATTCGATTAAAACCCGCACTTTTCGGACCAAGACCATTATTTAATAGACATAAAGCGATGTACCGCGTGTGCTTCATGACCGTTGACGGCATAGGGAAAATCCGCCACATATTATGTACGTACTGGAGTATATCGGCAGCGCTCAGTGGCCAAGGCATCGCCGTAAACGGTGCAAACCAACCTGAGTAGATATCATAGGATTCGATGTATACCAACCGTAAGGTTTGTTATGTCTTGAGCTGCCGATATAGTGTGATTTCTTTGGCGAATTTCCCGTATACCGTTAAGGGCCCGTTTTAACGAAGAAGAAAAAATATATATTTGGAAAAATATATATTCAAATCCGCTTTTCATTGGTCAACACACGCACCAGCACCAAAGATTAGGATCTAGGCATAATCTTTGGTGCTGGTGCGTGTGTTGACCAATGAAAAGCGAATTTGAATTAAATTTTTTCCAAATTGAATTTATTTTATACTCGCTAATTCGGGCCCTAACTGGCGCGAAATACCCCCGGTATACCGTTTGCTGTCTACTGGCCAGTCAGACACATTTTCATTTTTCGTTACAGAGGACTCCAGGAATGACAGTTCATAATACCGGCGGGAACTTAATACTTGGAAAACAACAGAACTAAGATGTGATTTTAAAATCATCAGACAACAATATATCCGTGCCTGGAAAGAAACAGGACCAGTTATTATGTACCATTGTTACGGGGAAAATTGTTTTTGGGCTGCTGGAACGTTTTACTCGGTGGGACAGTAAAAAACACCCATACACTCCTCAAAATCTACACTGGAGTATTCATCCATTCGAAATGGCCTGAAAGCTGGACACAAAAATGCTTAGAAAACGATTTGTTAGCCAAATCGTGATGCTCAAGGCGTACAGTACCCCAGAAGGTGTGGCACCAAAATCGTGGTGCTCAAGTCACACGGCACCCAAGAAGGTGGGGATTGGCGCAGACCGCCGTTCTGGGTGCCGTCTATAGATAATCCTCGCCGTATATGGGGGGCAATCGTTCCGGACGGAGTTGACGAAAACAAAAAAATGTTTTCCCAGAGTCATGCCTGGAGAGAATTCAGATTAAGAATATACCTGGTACCTGGTATCCCAGGCAGAAAGTCAAGAGATGATAGCATCTGATCTGACAGGCAAAACAAAAGAAACAAAAACGGATTTAGGTAACCCCACTTGACGCTGGGGAATACGTGATCGTATAGTTGTTGTGTGCCTCGGTGGCTATTGATTCCTCCCACTTCCGTCTCGCACCCCCAGCCCCCCCCCCCCCCCCCCCCGCCTTGTTTCTATCGATCGCACCACAAAAAATGAAACGACGAACCGATCGGAAAACGAAAAAAAGACCTACAAGGCAGAGGGAGCGCGTGTGTTCGTCCAAGCAAAAAAAAAAAAAACCGCGAGCATCGACGGAGCAAAAATAGAAGAAGAGAGACCAATGAACAGCCAAGACGTCGTGCTGGGTGCCGGATGGTGTGCCGACCGCTCCGCCGCTAAGTACGCGAGCGCCTACTACCGCCCGGAAAACCTAGAGGAATGCTGTCGGTCGTGGCTGCTTCCTAAAATAAATCTTCGGACCGCTTTTCCTAAAAATTAAAAACACGAGATCCGACGGCTTCCTAAAAAATGAGCCCGTGCCAACAAAGCCAGCCTGGACAGCTTCCTGCTAGAAGAACAAACCGGCTACCACTTTAGCTATACTCACTGTAGCCTACGCACCACCTATCTCCAACTAAATAGCAAACCGGGGTCGTGCAGCAGCAGCAGCAGCAGCAGCAGCAGCAACAGCAGCAAAGGGCGGAAGCCGCAGCAAAGCAGATCTACTGTAGTATTTAATATCAAGGTAAAAACAACTGCTGCTGCCGCTGCATTTAGGAGAATAGATCGCAAACCCGCCCAGCAGCGGAGAGCTACAATTTAATAGCATGGTAAGAGCAACTGCTGCTGCCGCTGCTGCCGCCGCTGCTGATGCTGCTGCCGCCGCTCCTGCGGCTGCTGCTGCTGTTGCTGCTGCTTCCGCCGCTACTGCTGCTGCTGCTGCTGCTGCTGCTGCATTTAGGAGATCGGATCAAAAGCCCGCCGGAAACTGTGCTACCTGGGCCACCTCCGCCACGCTCACAGCCCCGCGCTGGAACTGCACCTTGAGCTTCATCATGAGGGTTTTCGTACCCTGCATGGCGTTTGTGACGTTGATAGTCTGAGACACGACGCCAGAACTGTGGTGGGCGAAACAAAATCGATCCCACCAGAGTAGGTACAAGGAAGGAGGGGGAGGGAAAGGTGGCGGGGGCGGGGGGGGGTGGTAAATTATCGAAGTGCTGGGTATTCGTCCGATTGTGTGGGTTACATATTTTTGAGCGCTTTTTCCCCTTGTGTGTTTCTTTCATTTTGTCGGTGCGCTTCCTTTTTTTCCTTTGCCTTATTTTCCTTATTTCCGGGCCTTTTAAGTCTCTCTTACAACCGCGACCGGGGAGTACTAAGAAAGGTACCTATCATTTGACGAGACAAACACAACAATAACGAAACTACATACCAGGTACGAAGTATCAAAATGCCATCAACACTAACAAGCAAACACACAATTCCTTGAAACACACACACCACCACCACCACCACCACCACCACCAACAACAACAAAGTTTCGCAAGAAGCGGCATCTCCCCACCTGTGTGGGGCCAAATCGTGCCCGGACAGGGAGCCCATCTTCATCGTGAACGACTTGGGCACCGCTGCCTGGAACACCAAGCCGGTGATTGCCTGAAAAAAAATGCACGTGCCATACAACAGCAAAAAGGTACGGCGGCGGGGTAGTAGGTCGGGGACAGGGGTTCGATAACCGTCGACGGTTTCGCCGCCTGGAGAGGCGTTCGCCCACGCGAAAACGAAAACATACGACGAAACATATTGTACGAGACGCGAGACGGGATGAGAGCGATTGATTCCATAAATACCAGTATTTCGTTACCATGCCACTATTAATATCAATTTTCGACCTGTAAGAACAGCTATATTAGAAATGCGCGTTCACCTCACCAGTCTTCGACCTATTACCAGGCATACCCTTCCCCAGTATTTTCGCTGCACCAAGCGCACGCCGTACCGCTACCATATCGAAACTCTCTGAGGCGACCGGAAGCTACAGTATGTATACCATGGTTGTTTTCGACTCCGGTAATCGGCAGCGCCTCCATGCGCCAGGGGGTGGGAGCGAGGGAGGGAGCCTCCCGAGCTGCAAGCGCTTCCAAAACGTCTTCTACATACAGTAGCAGAGACCACGTACCCATATATACACTTTCGCTTCAAAAGCAAACGGGTTCATGCCTGTAAATAACAGGGGTATTTACGGGTCTGGTCAAACCTCCGGTCGGGTTGAGTCAGGGTCACCTGTCCCGTCCCGTAAGATTTTGAAAAACTCCTGACCCGACCGGACCCGGCCCGTGAGATTTTGAAGACCTCATGAACACGACCCGCGGGTGGAGTCATGATTGGTGAAGAGCTCTGATTTATGGTACGAGTATATCAAGTGCGTAATAGGAACACACAACTTTGGCTTCACGCTAAATTCACGCTGCGTTCTCGCACTCGCCGCCTCGCCCCCTCTCCCTGCCCCTGCTTGGCATCTACCGTACAACACCAGTGTGGCAAGACAACGCACCCTTAGCCCTCGGTCGAATTTCCTACAGTACCGTAGATGGTTTTCTGGGCAATGGGGAGAGTGCAAACGCCGAGTGATGCCAACCATTTTCGCTGTGCATGCCTCCTTTGTTAGGAGAACCTTTGGCTCGGAAATTCACTCCAACGAGTGTGTAATCGTGCGTGTTAATACGGTAATTGGTTGGTTTCCTATAATACTGCGGCGTCGATCACTGTCGCTTCTTGTTCGAGAGTGCTGGTTCAACTAAAACAAAAAAACAGCTGACAGAACATAAAAACGGGCAATAAAGCCCGTTTTTAGTACTTCAGCGGCGGGAACACATGCTTTTTTTTAATTATGTGTTAGTTTGTACCTGGCTGAACTTATCGGAACACAGAGCGCTGTTTTCGCTTGCGTAAGACAGGCAAGCGCGTGGATGCATAGCTCCGTCGCACCAGAAACAAACGCGCTACAAGGAGGAAGGGAAAGACAAGACAGTACAAGACGGGGCAAGCCAAGCCAAGCCAAGCCAAGCCAACACAAGGCAAAACGGTCGTCCCCCCCCCCCCCCCCCCCCTTTCCCCTTCCTCGCGGCAGCACCCGACCAAATCACACTGACTCCTGACCTCTGCCGAAGTGTTGCTGAACGAGACGGAGATAGCGCTCTTCGAGGGGTCCAGAGAGTCCGGCTTAGACAGGGAAAATTCTACGCGCAACCCGCTCTTGTCAAACGCCTGCCAAGATGAGCGGTTACATGGAGAGCGGTGGCCGGGAGGGGGGGGGTGTACTTCATTGTCATGCATGGCCGTAGTCGTATGGGGGGGGGGGATATGTACGAGTAGTTTCTTGTGGTTTAAATAATACAACTCTGTTTTCTACAAAGATGTCGGGAGACAGGACTTTCAACCCTCGACAGACAGCAGCTTTGCCTTGACATGCAGTGGCTTGACACCAAACTACTAGGTTTTAGTGTGGAACACTTCGGCTCTACACCCTTGACAGCGCACGTTTTGCCTTGCTTGACATGTCTCCCGACATCTTTGGCCGTAGTCGCAAATGTCACAAGGGAAGACGGTCCCGGAGAGAAGGGGGGTTAAGGTTGGGCGGAAATGGTTTTTCTGACACCCAAACGATTAGCAAGGCTAGCACATGGGGGCGTGGAGAGGCGCTCGCGGGAGGGGGGGGGTGAGTGCTTATGGAAAGGAAATCGCAATAGAGCGTATTAACAGTTGTTGAACATTGTTTTGCAACACAACAGTAAATGCGTGCCGTGCTTATTAATGAACTCTTCGCAAGCGTATGTAGCTGAATCAGTGAACAGGCACGAATCGCGCTATTGAATACGTACCTGTATTTTGTACCGTCGGTAACAACTTTGCCATCACACCGTTCCAAAAAACCACTGTATACACCCACCCATCTATCCTACACCCACTCATTCATCCATTCTTCCATGCATCCATCCATCCATCCATCGATTTGGCAATCACCGTCTACGGCTGCGCGCGACAGATTACAGCTACAGCTATCGCACTACACCCCACTGCTATAAAAAAAAAAAAACAGCTACAGTTCCCTACTCCTACACAACGACAACACTCTACTTAAGGGGGCTGCTACTACTGCAGATACCACCACCCCAATCTCACCGTCATCTGTCCTCAGAATGCAGCTGGCGGCCACCTCGACCCGCCGAAAGTCATCCTCAGCCGGCTCCTCGCTATCCCCCCCTCCCCCAACCCCTCCCCTCCACCCCCTGCCCAAACCCCAACACCTGGCCACTGTTTGCCGCCAACCCGGCTGGGCAGCAAAAACATCCGCCAACAACCCCCCCTTCTCGCAATTCCCGTTTGACCCCCCGCCCCCTCCCGTGGGAACAAGCGGCAGGGGGACGCTTCGGGCGCATCCCCTCCCCCAAAGATGGCCTCCAAGTCTAGGAGATCGCCACCCCCACCACCGCCGCCGCCGCCGCCACCACCACCACCACCGTCGCCGTTAAGCCCCGACCCGATCGGAGGGATGTCACCCAAAGCGGTGGAGGGCTTAGCTCCCGCCGTGGCCGGGGAGCGAGGCCCTCGCACGGGGGAGCGGTCTCCCGCGTCCGAACTGCCCATACCCATCGTGAATCGGGCGCGTCTGGAAGAAGGGGAAGGCAGTCGAGGGTGGGATGGGGTAGGGTGGGATGGGGTAGGGTGGGATGGGGTTGTGTGAGGTGGGGTGGGGTGGGGTGGGGTGGGGAGGGCAGGGGGTTAGGGTTTCCGGAAGGACGCGCAAGGAACAAGCGCAGCGACAGTCGGGCATAGTCACAGACTACGAGCCAGAGGAAACGCATCGCAGGTCAAACGTACTGGGTACGAAAAGCAGGAACACACCTAAACCGAGAAAAAACCCAGGAAACCAAAGAAAGGAAGAAAGAAAGACAAAGAGAAAAGACGTCCCATGATACAAATAAGGATACAGTGCGAGGCAAATCGGTCGACGAACGAACCTCTCCCGGAAAGCTTGCTCGTCCATGACCGGCATGCGGTCCAAGGCCTCCTTCTTTACACCATCCCACTCCGGCGACAGGAGGTTCAGGTACTCGCAGGATCTGCTCAAGGTGAAAAGACGAAACGAAGTCAAGAGACGAGAAAGTATCGGTTAGAGTACAGTCAGTAACATATGAATAGTGGTGCACTACCGGTCCTCTGATGATGAGGCATGCCATAACAAAGAGCCCCACAAGGAACTCAGCATGAAAAAAAACAAAAAAACAGGAGAAACCATAAATTCTGGAGGGTTATACTGAAGTTAGCGTGTAGAAGTAGCAGTAGTAGTAGTAGTAGTAGTAGTAGTAGTAGTAACAGTAGTAGCAGTAGTAGCAGTAGTAGTAGAAGCAGTAGAAGCAGTAGAAGCAGTAGAAGCAGTAGGGCATGTACTCTCGGGTACCTGGGTACCAAACCTGATTGCTATACGTAGCCATACTCGGGTAGGTAGGGTACCAAAGAGTGTAAGCACCCTACTACTCACACCCTTCAAAGGATCCACACGTCCGACAGATCATGTACAGATAGCTCATCTACAGATAGATCATCTAGATCATTCAGATCGTAACCTGCCGTTGTGAGACGTTGTGCAGGATTTGTGTAATACAGATCCAAAACCAGGAAACATGTCCTAGATCATGCAGGTTATACGGCTCCCCCCCGGCAACATGAGCTGTAGGTCCTACAGATCAGGAACATACCTGCCCTGAAAGAGCTAGATCATCAAGCGGGAATTCATCATCTGTCAGTCTTTGAAAACATATATTGATTTTAGTGTGGAAACAGATATATATATATTGAAATTAGTGTGGAAAATGTTGTCCGTGATAGGTCAGTGATCTGTCAGTGATCTGTCAGTGATCTGTACGGTGTGTGAAAGGTGCCTACTCTAATTCCAAGTGATTTTGACCCCAAGTGTGGGTGCGCTTCTAAAGGGGTAAGCCCTACTCTATTAATAGGCCAAAAAGCCTTCCAGGGTCCTTCGTCTCGGCGCGTGCGGAAGGCGGCAATACACGCGACCCGTGCCACACAAGAGACAGGAGATAGGGGGGATGGGGGAGTGGGGCGTCCTCTGCTATACATCTCTGTTCGGCAATATAGGGACTGCTGGGGTATTACTAGATACAAGGGGGACGGGGGGGGGTGTTCTCTGTTCGTACCACTCTGTCCGTAAATTTAAGGACCATTTATGTATTAATATTAATACAGAAACGGTCCTTATATTTATGGACAAGAGCGGTACGTCAGTCTTGTCGCACTCGAGCGGCGCTTCTCGCTTCGTACGTCCTCGATTGAAATGGTCTCGATTGAGATGGTCTCGTGTGACAGGGTATCTCTTTATCCGTTCGGTCCCGTCCGGCACCGTAACCACCCGGCATGGCACGGTGTGCTCGGCTGATGCTTCTCGGGTGATGGTTCTCGGCTAATGGTTCTCGGCCTGTTGATGCTCGGTTCAGTTGCTGTTATTTTGGAGATCAAACAAATTTAGGGAAAAATACAAAAAAAACACACACACACGCGAGAAAGTCTCTCTAGTGGGGGTATCGCGCAGAGACAGGCAGGCGGGAGGAAATCAACACCCGCGCGAGGCTAACGAACGGCTCGGCTCGGCACCGCGGACAACAAGCAGATGTCCAACGCGACCAGAGAGTAAGCCACCACAAACAATAACTGTCACGGAAGCGAGCGAACGCCACCTTAAAACCCGCCTCCGCTCCTGGCCCCGTCCATATCTCTGCACCACCCCTCCCGTCTATGGTATAACGACTGACGGGCCGATGCACGACATAGTACCATGGATAAAAATAATGGATAAGAATGGGAATACAGTTTTATTCGACAAACAAAACGTTTCATACAAGGACAACGGATGTTGCGCTTTGGCTGGTCGTTTTTCTACTTTTACCCGGTATCCTTCCTTAAGTGTCACCCCCCCCGCCGCCGACCCCCCCCACCTCCTTCATTATTTAAAAAAAAAACCCGCGACGCACAAAAAAAAATGCAACGCACATCGAACATATAAAATCACCGCCAACGCAAAGTCATCAATCCCCCGTACATTCTCCTATGTATCATATAAACAGCCGCCATACATAGGCACCACGTACGATAGCAAATTCGCAAATGGCCCAATCTTCCGCTAACCGCCATGCTCCTCCTTCCCCCCCCCCCCTCCCCACGAGAAAAAACGCAACAAGACAAAAACTGAAGCACCGCCACACCTCTGTTGCAACTCCAGCGTGATTGAAGACCGGAAACCTTCCAGCAAGCTCTCCACCCTGGCCTTCCCCTCCTCCCCCAACCCGCCCCCTAGTCTATAGGAAACCTTGGCCAGCGCGGTTAGCGTGCTGCTCCGGGAGGAGGTTGTGGCGCTGTGGTGGTTCAGCAGGTCCTCAAGGAGATCGACGATCTGACAACAGAAACAAAAGGTGGCGAGGTATATGTGACGCTATGAGTGCCGCAGTAGGCAAGGAACACAAGGGAGTTATCATATACCAGGTACCTGGTATAAAAAATACACATGGCATAGGTGCGAATTCGAGGATTTCGTCGAAACTCATCAATATGCAAGCTGTGTGCGATACTTTGATCATACGTACTACGAGTTTTGTATGACCAGGATAGCTTTCCCTTATTGAGGGGAGCAACATCTGAAGCTGTGGATATAAGGCCTGATACGAGGTACGTAAGTAGCGGTGCTACAGGTACTCCTATAATTAGCCAAATGCTGATAGTCTAATCCACATGACAATTTCCAGCGACACCGTGATTACGAAGTATATATATACCAGGAGCATACCTGGTATGTATGTAACAAATTATTACGGGGGACCATAGTAAACACTAGTAAATAGGACCTATGTTACACACAAAAATCTATACTATATTTACATATTTACCTATTTGTATTAGCAATATTTTGTCCTATTCACTAGTGTTTACTATCCCCCCCCGTAATCGTTTCGGAACACTGACCTCCTCCTCCGCCATTGCTTCCCTTGCTGGACAAGCTCCCGCACCACCACCCCCCTCCACAGCGGGCAGGGCGGGCTGAGGGCTGGCCAACAGGTCGGCGTACTCTCCGATACACCTGATCAAACAAACGAAAAAATAACAAAAAAGGGAGAAGAAGAAGAAGGAAAAAACACAATGAAAAACGAGAAAAATTAAAAAAAAAACTAAAACTACGAAACTGCCAAACTCGACCCACACGAACGTCCACCCTTCTATTTTACAGATCAACCAATTCTGAATCGTACGGCTATCACATTAGGGTTGTTGTACGGTTACGGCTGAAGTTTTAATACAACAAAATACCTACCAATAAGCATTCTACATCAACCACCATATATAACCACAAACCACAACAACCACACCCACCACCACCACTGCCACAACTCCGCCCATGCGACTCGTTCAACACCTCACGGCGTTTCGCGATTGCTGAAAGCAATGTCTGCCTGGTCGGTGAAAACCCGACGTGCTCCGTCCCGACATTGTAGAGATGCGGCGGTCTATGGCCGTACGACTACGGACATGCATTACATGAGTACACCCTCCCCGAACCACCATCACCACCACCAAAACCAACAACCACAAAAACACAACTACCAGCAGCAGCTCCCTCTGCCCCGTGCAAGGTACCAACTTAACGTACGCTTACTGTACTAGAGCTACGAGTACTGCACTACCACTGGCCAGGTGGCCACTTTGAACGCCCCTGCACTGCTGCACTACTGCACTACTGTACAGACCAGACGGCCACATGGATGGTATTTTGGTCGCTACCGTACTAGACTACTGCCTTACTGCACTACTCTGACCAGACGGCCACTTTCATCGCTACTGCCCTAGGCTACTGCACTACTGTACTGACCAGACGGCCACTTTGATTGCTACTGCACCACGCATCACAGTAGACTACTGCAGTAGACTACTGCGCTGCTGCACTAGACTACCGCGCTACTGCACTGACCAGATGGTCACTTTGATCGCTACTGCAATACTGCACTACTGTATCACAGTAGACTACTGCACTATTAATAGACTACCGCGCTACTGCACATACCAGACGGCCACTGATTGCTACTGCATTACTGCACTACTTTATCACAGTAGACTACTGCGCTACTGCACTAGACTACCGCGCTACCGCACTGACCAGACGGCCACTTTGATCGCTACTGCAATACTGCACTACTGTATCAGAGTAGATTACTGCACTAGACTACTGCGCTACTGCACTAGACTACCGCGCTACTGCACACACCAGATGGCCACTTTGATCGCTACTGCATTACTGCACTACTTTATCACAGTAGACTACTGCGCTACTGCAATAGACTACCGCGCTACCGCACTGACCAGACGGCCACTTTGCTCGCTACTGCATTACTGCATTACTCTATCACAGTAGACTACTGCACTAGACTACTGCGCTACTGCACTGACCAGACGGCCACTTTGATCAGCCCGGAGGGAGCCGCGACGAGGTCTTCCCGAAGGGCCTCGGCAAGCCTGTGCACCGCCTGACCGTGGAACTCCGAGCACTGCCCGATGTACATTATCGTGCCCGACGTCATTCGCTGTCACGGAAAGAGACGACAACACGGAGACATTTTTTATAAGGGGGGTAGGGGGGGGGGGGCGTCATGCGCTGTAACGGAACAGGCGTTTTTTTTCAGAGACAACACAGGGGCGTTTTTATATGGGGGGTACTCGTTGTCATGCATGCCGGTAGTCGTGTGACTTTAGAACCTCGCATCCCTACAATGTGCGAGACGGAGCACGCCGGGTTGTCACCGACCAGGCAGACACTGCCTGTGCACCAAGCGCGAGTCGCCGTGAGGTGTTGGGCGAGTCTCACGAAGGGTGAGCCGCATCCTACTCAGAACCGCTTGTGAGGCGGCATTCCTTGCCTAAGGATGACAGCGTCGAAATAGTTGGCACCAGGTGCAGGGGATGGTGTGCGTACGTCATGCATGGCCGTAGTCGCAAGGCCATATAATTGGTACGGGGGGGGTACATTATCGTGCCCAACGTCATGTGCTGTCACGGAAGGAGACTATAATACGGAGGCATTTTTTATAGGGAGGGGGGGGGGGTATCATGCTTGTGTTTTTCGGCGATGTCCTGGTCACGAAGGCCCCAAGGGGTCAACAAGCATCAATCCTCACGTATTTTCTACAATACAGCACTACCAGGTATTAATATGCCTCCATAGCACGCCTGGTACTTAAAAATAATACATAAAATAATACTTGGTATCAATATACCAGGTAACTATATACTGGAAGACCTTGTATGTACGAAGACGATGCATACATAAAAATCTGCCTGGTAGTCTAGAGTTTCTGTACTAAAAATAGCACAAAACTGAAACTGAAAGACGGAGGCATTTTCCACAAAGGGGAGGGGGGAGGGTGGGGGGGGGTATAGCGTCGGCGTTCGACGGCGACTTCCAAGACACGGAGGGCACCAATAGCTCAACACTTACCACTCTTCACACACGGCACATTGTGACATAAAAGGGCAAAGGGAAAGCAGAAAAATAGAAAGCTATCGTAGCGGGCGGAGAACGAGAGGAGAGAGGCTGAAACGGGAGCTCGATAACGTGGGACTCTGAGAGGCTAGCTTCGACAGTGCATGCAAAACAGGCAACGGAGAGATCCGGAACGGGTGCACGAGAGCCTGAAACGCGGGGTCGATAAGGAAGGTCTGTCAGCTGGCTTCCTTGCCGTGAACGCCGCCCAACAGTCCAAGCGGCCGTCATCAAGCCGCCTATAAGGTACCACTATGTTCGGAAATATAGTGAACGTTTGAACTCTGACTTCAACATGAAACAGTGCACTATATTTCCGGCCAGGGTGGTGGAAAGAACGTTTATGAAGTACCACTATGTTCGGAAATATAATGAACTTTTGAACTCTGAATTCAACATGAAACAGTGACTTTATTTCCGACCAGGGTGATGGAAATAACGTCTGTAAGGTACCACTATGTCCGGAAATATAATGAACGTTTGAACTCTGACTTCAACATGAAACAGTGACTATATTTCCGGCCAGGGTGATGGAAATAACGTCTATTAAGTACCAATCTGGCCGGAAATATAATGACCGTTTGAATAAGATTTCAGCATGAAACGGTGACTATATTTCCGGCCAGGGTGGAAATGACGTTTATAAAGTTATATAATGAATGTTTGAACTCTGATTTCAACATGAAACGGTGACTATATGTCCGGCCAGGGTGGAAATAACGGCTATAAAGTACCACTTTGGCCTGAAATATAATGAATGTTTGAACTCTTATTTCAACATGAAACGGTGACTACATTTCCGGCCAACAACAAATTGCGGGACCCAATTATATTGAACAAAATTATGACAGATAGACCAACATGATGCCAGTCAGGTACGGTGTTTTACCCACCCCTTTAAGTACTGCACTACTGCTGTGCATGCGCTTAAATATGACTATAATTCCAAGTGTTTCGTCAAAAAAACAAACAAACGTAGTTTTGCAGTCCCACCTTAAGGGACCTGAATGTGCGAAAACGGGTCAAGTTAACAAGTTAACCCTCTTGGGGACTTGATTAACTTGATTGTAGTATAGCGCGGAAAAATTACGAAAAAAAAGTGACGACAACAGCGACGGCCACTGCGTGATTACGGGATGACACAATACTATTGGTGTCCCGAGGTGCAATGCAAGGGGTCGTACGTTCGGCACCGGCGCAACATGAATCTACGAACCTACCCGTACGTCTGGGCCTTCACACTGCGCTCGTAGAAGGTTGATAACACTGCACGTAAAGGTGTCGTTGTTTTGGTAGGCTCCTGTCTCTCGGGGTTTCAAAGGGGTCAACAGCAGTGGGCAGGCGCAGGCAGCACTGCGAGTGGTATAGACATCATGGTTATTTATGAGCGTCGGGAATCGCATCGAAAGTTCCCATGTATCGAGATATGAAATGTCGAACTTTCGATGTACCGTACCGAAGGTGTTTTATCCTCCATCCCCTGGCATCTCCGTGCTGTTTTTTCCCACCCTTTTAAGCTGACACTGGACGACAATTTCCATGTACCACTTTGACCAGAAACATAAGGACCGTTTGTATACTAACATTAATTCAAAATGGTCCTTATATTTCGGGTCAGGGTGGTATCAAATATCGAAATCGTATCGCATCATTTTTTCGTTTACAGTATCGGTACTGTATTGTACATACCGAACTCGACTCACACTCATTATGGTGCGCACAGCGCATGTCGGAGATCTCCGTATGTACATGATGCGCACTGGAAGTCAGACACATCCCCTAAAATGTATACCACGCACTGGAAACCAGACACATCCCCTAAAATGTATACCAGGTGTACCTCAGCAGCTCGGGCTGCTTCGTGCTTTCGATGCTCTCAACTTTTAATCGCCCTGTACTCCCAAAAGGGCCACTATTTACTACAAAACAAACAAAATAGTAGTAATAATACGAGTAGTATAATTATAATAATAACAATAACATGTAAATAATACTTAACAGCCAAGGATAAAAATAAATAAATAATGCTCGTACGCAGTAATAGGTTGGAGTTCTGTAAGATGTACCATAGATGTTTAAGAATATATGTAATAGGTTGGAGTACGGCAACTAATAATATAATGAGGATGAACACATATACACCGGTAGACAATACGACGTGCTCGTACTCGCAGATACTTGTATACAGTCTAGAGCTGACGAACATACGTATGCACATTCATACTATTCTGGGGTAGTTGCACACTTTCTAAGGGTGTGCCTGCATATGCCTACAGTTCAAGCAGTACACAAAACGTACATGGCATTTACGTACACGGATTAACCCCTGAAACACCTGGTAATCCCGTCCGTCTATTCTACAAGTACGAGAGCTGCTACTGACTTGTACTACACTGCCACCTGGAGCATACGATACCGCGGTACTTGGCTACGTGGCACGGACGCCCCAGGAAATTACACGCTGAGGGCTGCTGTATTCTTACTACGCCTGAAGTATCTGGGCCACTGTTTATCTCGGGGAGTTGCGTACACAAAATAAGGTGCCCATGGGGCTGCTGTTGTCATTGCACCGAAAACTAAATGGGTGACTGTTTCCCTGTAAGTTAGGTACAATAACTACCAACATGAAGGTAATACAATCCACGTTTTGTATTAATATCAGAGTGCGAACGGTGACTATATTCCCGTCCAAAGCGAGAGTCGCGTACATGAAGTACGGTGCCCATGGGGCTGCTGTTGTTCTTTACACCGGAAACTAACTGGGTGGATTTTTCCCTGTAAGTTAGGTACAATTAGTACACTCCACATTTTATACTAATATCAGAGCCCAAACGGTGACTATATTCCCATGCAACGTGAATGATATGAAATACTTGATACCACTCTGCCCAAAAATATAAGAGCATTGGTAGAACATGGAACTATGCAAAATGTCCTTATATTTTAGGGGCATACTTAAGTAGTAGTGTAAACCTGGTTCATATCATACGGTTGCTGTAGAATCGGCACGGACACGTATAATAGGTGTGCTGGACGTCGACGGGTAGAAAGGACGGTTTAAAGTGATGGAACACACACGCTACTGTGACACCAGAGGCTGCATCGGTTCGTATTAATAGCTGTTGCCCGGCAAGTTGCCTTCCTTTGACATAGAGCTGCTGCTTTCATTATCAAGCACCTACCCCTAGCTGAAACAGACGAGAAGGCACCCCCTATAAAACCCTAACCCTGAACCCTAACCCTGCCCCAAACAGTATACAACACTCGTACCGCCTACTGTTGCGCCTAACACCGAACCATGCCCGCAAATAGCTGCATAGAAGAGCTTAGCTGCAGCTTTCCGAGGGCATTATTCGGGGTTAGTTGCAGAGGTAAGGGGTACTATAGGTAGCGTGCACGGGTTGGGTTAGGGTTAGGGCTATATAGGGGTAGGGTTTTATAGGCCCTCTCGGCTTTTTCAGCTAGGGATTACAAAAAATTATTTGTAGCCCCGCGAGTTACAACTAGGCGCCCCCCACCTGAAACTACCTGTGCTTGATTCACCGAGGAGCTACACACTATGAATAGCGTACAGCTACGTGGAGCAAGTACATAGACATAGAGCTGCTGGGTGCTGCATTTGCTG
This sequence comes from Saccharina japonica, assembly GCA_008828725.1. Taxonomy (NCBI): domain Eukaryota; class Phaeophyceae; order Laminariales; family Laminariaceae; genus Saccharina; species Saccharina japonica. The sequence goes on along the minus strand of MEHQ01000476.1, from coordinate 65,465 downwards.
CAATATACCGATGCTGATTATTCCCGGTAGTTCTATACGAAGTATAATATATCATAGTAGAAAACATGTGAATATCTAGCAACAATTTTTGGTCCCTGATTACACACCAAACCGAAAGTCAACGTTCCCTGCTTGGTCTTTTAGGCGGGCGGTGATTTTTCTTGCTTTATACGGCGAGCATCTCAAAACTCCCGTTCCTGCTTGCTCCGGCCCGTTGACTTCGCCACGCGAGCTGATGCCATCGTCGTGTACACAGGGGGGGGGCTACGATTTAAGAGAAAATCCGATTTAAGAGAGCCCGATTTAAGAGAGCTCGATTTAAGATAAAACGCCGATTTAAGAGAGCTCGATTTAAGAGAAACACCGATTTAAGATAGCTCGATTTAAGAGAAACACCGATTTAAGAGAGGTCAAATGGTTTGGCACGGGCATACTGTAAGCAATGTAATACCCATTCCGGTTCAAGAGAAATACCGGTTTGGTCCTCATGAGAAATCAGAGGATAACAAACGACGGTTACAGCAGTAGTAACGGTTATCGCGTGGTGGGCGGATGATACAGAGTGGTGTCGGAGTTACAATGCAAGGAGTCGCACAGCACGGTCGCAACATGGTTTACGTGGACTGCTGGGCGCGTCACGCTGCTTGTAGATGCTTGATTGATATCATAGCAGCACCAAAACGTATAATTGTTTTGATCGCTATCTTAGAACTACTAAAGGAGCTTCGTAAGATACAACTACACTAATACTAGGCCTAGCACACCTCTCTCGTAAATCGTAGCCCCCCCCCCTGTATTTCACCTTTTGGGGACTTGAGAGGGGGGAACAAAATGTCGTGGGAAAAAAATGGGACTTAAGGGAAATACGTCGAAAATAGATGATGGCGAGCGATTACAGCATTGGCCATGCGAAGCAGCCCGGGTGTCTATCAAATGTGAACCTTCTTAGCACTTCAGAGAGGAGAATTGACAATCAAAAGTGACGATTCCAGCGATGGCCACTGAGTAATTGGCGGATGCCACAAATCGGTGTCCGAGTTACAGTGCAAGGAGTCAGTCGTGCGGCACGGGCGTGACGCGATCCTATAGACTCCTACTGCTGGGTGCCCATGCTGCTCGTAGACGGTTGATAACAAAAAATTATTCGCGTGGTTTTCGTCGCTATCCCTTAAAAGGGGCCCCAAAGGGGGTAACCGGGTAGGGGATGTACAGTTGGGGTCCCTATATAGTGCCGGTATGCGCCAGCCAAGAATACCGGCACTATACGTAGCGGCAACTGGCACTATTCCGCACACTACCACACTCGTTACTCCCGTCTGTGTCAAGCGATTTCACCGGCACTATAGCGGGCAGCCGGCACTACTCAACCGGCACTATACAGGGACCGCTACTGTATCTGGTTTGCAATGTCAGGAGCTGCACGACATGCGCGCAGCATATGGTGATCATCATTTTTGGTATTCACAGACGTTTGCTTAGATCGCACGTGTCGCTTTTTTTGGTCAGTCTACATGGGTCCCAATGCCTGAACTACTGCTGTCGTATGTATACTCGTATACATATGTAGGGCTAACACCAATCTGCAGACCACATCATCAGTGTTCAAGTTTTGTATGCTACGAGTAGATACAAATTGTATGCACCAGATGTGTAGTCATGGGTGTTTAAATCAGTCAGATGGGCAAAGAGCTCGCTTGCAGCAGCAGCAGTAGCAACAGCAGCAGCGGGAACAGCAACAGCAGCAGCAGCAACAGCAGCAGCAACACCGCCACAAGCAGCAACGCCGTAAGGAGCAGCACAACCTCCAGCAGCAGCAGGAAAAAACAGTGCCCGAATCAGGCCGACATCGCGCGCTGGCATTCCCTCCCACAAGTACCCTCGCGTCTTGATGAGGATAAAGCCATCAATAATTGTGATTAGAGCGGGTACATTTCGCGGCTTAACCTCTTTTAAGGACTAACTACATGCACGCTTTCGGAGACACACCACTTGAAATTAGTGTATTTTTTTTTTACAGCAGTAAAATAACCTTTTAACTGCAACCACGGTTTTGGAGACGCACTTACTTGAAATTAGTGTAGGGATTGTTTTTACAGTGGAAAAAAAGGGTGGAAGAGCGCCTGCGTATGTATATATGTGCGTGTACTATTTTCATATGTACTGTTCACCGTGACTCTGTACGTAAGGCACTGGGATTGTTTGTGCGTGCGTGATGATTCGTATGATTGTTTTGATTGGGCTGGTAAGCTCCGCCTCACCACATTATTCATACATTGCCCAGAGACCGCTGACGAGGGTGTAGAACCTCCGACCAGCTGAGCCAGAAACTTTCGGTGACGACCACCACCAAAAAAGAAAAATGATCTTCGTAATACTACCGTAAGGTGGGAGGGACACTTTGGTGCCTGGCACGTGGCCTGTTTTTCTTTTTTTTTTTAGACAGGCTTGATTGAGCATGGGTTCAGCCAAACTACTGGTTTGACAAGTTATCTCGGCCAGGCCAAGGTTTGTCTGTCCGTGCAAACAGTTTCGACGCCTAAAACCTAACGCCGTGCGTCGCGCTCGATTCAGTATGGTGTATGCATTAATAAAATGACATCACCATCCAATCTAAAACTCAACCGCTTGGTATTCTTACCCATGTCTGTACGTTGGGTAGCCGGGCTGGTCAGAACGTCGGAACCACGCCCAGATGTGAAGACTGCGCTTGGCCATGTGCCACGTGTCATACTACGGGGGGCCATAGTAAATAGGACCAAATGTTGTTGGAAAAAATAGGGAAATGTATAGGTTTTAGTGTGCACCTTAGGTCCTATTTACTATGGCCCCCCGTAGTTATAGTGGTGGTTTGTGCAAGTACAGGGTCAGAGGGTATATATGCTCCGCTCCGAACAAACCATCCAATAACCTTAACCTCTCTAAGGGCAGTAAAAAAAAGGCACCTTTAGGGCGGCACTCCCCTTGTTGCGGCAAACCACTTGGAATTAGAGTCAAACTTAGGTGTATGGATTTATGTACGGTGCTGTACGAAACACGTTAAAGCGCACCTCCTCCGTTTTTGGGGACAGACTGCTGCTGTACAGTACTCATCATTAGAGTTGGATCTACAGTACTATTTTGTCTGCAGCGGGAAAAGGGTTCATTTAAAAAAAAAACGCTACCAGGTATAATACATACCTACAGTAGTACCTAGTATAATACAAGGGCACGATAACAAATACCAGGGAAGGCCTTTTTCGCCCCCGCGGGTGGGCTATGAAGGCATGATGCATGTATGTACTCAAGTATCGAAGCTTAGTGCGTCGGTGTCCTACGCCGCAATATAAACAAACAAAAACAAGTGACGAACTACAGATAGTACTCTGCATTACGGATGACCGTACTGTAGTATATACTGTAGGACCAAATATTGTGAGTAAAAATAGGGAACTATATAGGCTGTTGTGTGTACCGTAGGTCCTAATTACTGTAGTAAATAGGACCAGATATTGTTAGCAAAAATAGGGAACTATATAGGCTGTTGTCTGTACCGTAGATCCCTATTTAGTAAATATGACCAAATATTGTTAGCAAAAATAGGGAACTGTATAGGCTGATGTGTGTACCGTAGATCCCTATTTAGTAAATATGACCAAATATTGTTAGCAAAAATAGGGAACTGTATAGGCTGTTGTGTGTACCGTAGATCCCTATTTAGTAAACAGGACCATATATTGTTAGCAAAAATAGGGAACTACCTGGTAAATAGGCTGTTGTGTGTACCGTAGATCCCTACCAGGTATTTACTATGGTCCTCCGTAATAGTGTTTGTTCTACGAGAGGTAACACTCGTGTCATATGCAGAGCACCTTGGAGAGTGAGTGAAGCCACCCTACCACTTTTTTGTAATTTACCCTGAAACATACTGATCTACAGAGGACATTATATAGGGACTACAACTACAGCCACTACTGCTACGGTACGCATTACAAACTATCGCTGGACCAGGTACTTTCCACTGTTGATATGTCAGCCACTACTACACAAACATCAACATTTACGAATAACGAGGTATTGTAGCCCTGCCGATGGCATACCTCGTTGCAGTGGTTGCCGGCTATGCTGAGCATGGTGATGAGGGTCTCTATTCTCCATCGACGATCGGGGGCGTACCTGCAAACAACACAATGGAGGCGTGATTATTCGCAGGGCCAACAAATAAAAAATACACCCACAATTTCCCCCCCATGATTCTCTCTCTCCCCTTTTTACAGGAGGCAGCACGTAAAAAAAAGTTAACGACATTCCTGCAGGCATCACCACGATGCGAGAATCACTTAAGACAACCCAAAACACATTAAAAAAAAAACAGGCATCAACACACTGTGAAAACCACAACAACACAAAAGGAAAGCATCATAGACAGGCATCAACACCCTGTGAAAGCCACGAGAGAAAGAAAAAAAAAAAAATCCAAAACACGTAAATCTGCCTGCGTTTTTCTTTCAACCCGTTTAGAAATCTCCCTGCGTTTTTCGGGGCACATTACATGGAACTATACTATTACGGGGGGGCATAGTAAACCATAGTAAATAGGACCTACGGTACAGACAAAAACCTACACATTTACCTACTTTTACTAACAATATTTGGTCCTATTTAATATGGTCCCCCGTCATAGGATACGTTATTTGCATTAGTAAAATGGTAAACTCGTTTTACAACCACGCCCACATTTCGGTTACACAACACTTAGAATAAGAGTTGGATAACTTTTGCAGTGGTAAAAGGGGTATGATACTACAAGAAAAAACTAAAACTCTACAGCAAGAATACAAAAAATTCCAAAAAAAGAAACTACCAAAGCCGACACGACGAAACGGCCCGCATCGAAACGCCATTGCAGGGCACGAGAAAACCAAAACCAAGAGAGGCAGGCATTTTGGACCGTTCGAAACCGAAACCGTCCCCCCTTGCCCGCTTGCGGAAAGCCTCCTTCGCGCAATGAACTGTTTTCCCCACGCACACGAGACACGAAGCCTACAACTCTCACAAAGCACCCAAATAAACAATGAGGAACAGAACAAAACAGAACGAATCACAACAAACAACGCAAAAAAACAACACGACAAAACCTTCAACACCAACATACCCCCAGCCCACTCCAACTCAGGCCAAACCAAAACACCACAGGCAGTCTCGCATCTTCGTCAAATGTTTCCTGACTACCTTTCTTCTCGTTCGGCTGCCTAATTAAAAACAGAGAGGATACAACTTGTAAAAACCGAGAGGAGCAAAATGAGAGAGGATAATCCACGCCACAAACAAATATACTTTAGCATAGACTGCTGGTATAAACTAATAAAATAAACTGCTGGTATAAACTAAAAAAATAAATACGGTAAACGAAACAACTATTTTGTTGAGTCACCTCTCGGCCGAAGCGGATATCTTGTCACAGAGCTGGCCCTTTTGTTCCGGGGTGGCGACCACGAGGTAGTTCAGCATCTCCCTCGTCAGGCTCACCACCGTCACCTCGTTCACCAACTGACACCGCACCACAACACACCACGATGTAAAATAGGTGGAAGAAACCAAAGTAGGGAGTAAGTAGCACGCGATATATATATCAAGGCAGCACGTACAGGTAGTCAGTCCACCAACTGATAACACACCCCACCACGACATAACACAGCTGCGAAAAAATGTAACATAAGTCAAGACAGCACAACAGAGGTTAGCTACGTAGCACGCGACGAGACACACAGGACAGGGCAACGTATTACGGCACAGCACAGCACAGCACAGCACAGCACAGCACAGCACAGCACAGCACAGCACAGCACAGCACAGCACAGCACAGCACAGCACAGCACAGCACAGCACAGCACAGCACAGCACAGCACAGCACAGCACAGCACAGCACAGCACAGCACAGCACAGCATTAACAGCATTAACAGCAGCAGGGCCCGACGGGCTCACCTGGTGAATAAGCTCCAGCGCTCGCTGCCGGATCGAAACGTCGGGATCTTTGAGGCATTCCACGATGGTCGCTCGATGACGCTGGACGGAGGCAGAGTCCAGCTGCACCACCTTGCCCAGGGTGTTAAGCGCCACATACCGGATGTTGTTGTCCTTGTTGCCCAGGAATCTGCACAAGAGACGGAAGGCGTTTACAGTAGACTAACCCATTTACAGCTGAAAAACGTAATATTCCAGTCTAACACCTAATGTCGTAGTTTTGAGCGCCACATACCGTACGTTGTTGTCCTTGTCGCCCAGGAATTTGTACAAGAGACGGAAGGCGTTAGTGCTAACCAACTCACAACCCCAACACATATTATAGTCTAAAACCAAGCAGTTTGACCCCAACGGGCGAGTGCAGTTCTGAAGGAGTTCAGAAAGGGGGTCAACTGAGACTGAATGCTCATGCCTGGTGTCTATTTGGGTCATTGACGCGATCAGGCGTTTTTTTTTGTTGTCGAGCGGTAGCTACATGGGGGGGGGAGGGGGGGGTAACCTATCCCATCCCCGTATTGCAAGTATATGTAATCGAGTTGACCAGCGTCAGCGGAACACTGCAGTGATTAGAGGGGGAACAAAAAACAAAGCCGAGAAGCAAAACTGTGTTCTTCGAGTCGTGTAAACAAAGTACCGTATTATAGGTGTTCGAACGAAGAACGTTCGGGGAACGGAGAAGCTTCTTGGAACGGAGAATTTTCTTCGAACAATCGACGAAGGGATAGAAAGAAAAAAAAAACGGTCACGTACCGGCCAAGAATATTGATGGCGAGCACCTTGAGCCCCTTCTCCGTGTCCAGTGTCATGATCGTCTGCACGCACTCGTACAAGATAGCATTCCCTGCGTTTTTTGCCGTCTCCGTGTTACTCGCCACCTATAAGTCGATAAAAGAAAAATAGACAAGAAGGCACAGACAAGAGTGACAACAGGCATAAAAGACAGCACGGGAAATAAGGAGAGAGAGAGAGAGGGCGAGAGATAACACAGGGAGAGACAGCCGAGGGATAGCCAGGAAAGAGAAACAGAACGAAATGCACGAGAGGGGGGCACAGATCGAGACAAGACAGAGACAGAGAGAAAACAGAGATAAGACAGAGGGATATACCGTATATTGTAATCAAGACAATAAGACAACACACCCTAGCATTTTTTTCTCCAAACCAAGACACAAACCAAAATATGACGGCTTAGGAAATGTCTCGTAGAGGTCTTTCCCATTTAGACCCATCTCTCGGCGTTGCTCTCTTCCTACGTATTGTCGAGAAATTCAGCTTCGATTTTTGTCCGTATAATAGAGGGGGTCTGTCATTTTATCACAGGTGCGATACGGTAGCTCACGAAGGAGGGAGATACGACAGAGAGAAGCACCAACACCCACCCGTAGACTAAGCGCAATTTCGCTCAAAACACGCGCTGACACGATGCTATCTGCAGCTACACGTATGTCACGAACGTGTGCGTAGCCTTGATAGGAATGGCGCCGTCCGGCAGAACGTGTGACATATATATATATATATATATATATCGAACGTACTCGCATCCCGTCGCTCAGACGCAGAAGTCCATCGCAATAGAGGTGCAGCAAAACGCCGGCCTACAGCCGTACGAAAACCGACCCATGTACCGCCTGCCTGCGACAGTGACTATAGACAAAAATCACGTTCGCACGACCTCTTTGTTTCTTTTTTTCCTATTTATTATAAGTCGCTCTTATGTTTTTTCTCTCTCTCCTAGTCGTGGCTCAGATCCGTGGTCACCCAGCAGACTTTCGCCCCCCCCTCCCCGCGACGAACGGGTCGTGCCTTGCATTTTATTCGCGAGAAGACTTGCAGCTCTTTCTTCTCTCGTCGACTCGCGTCGAAACTACCACCTAACCGACTAGACTACCATACGTACACCATTGCATGTCCACCAAATAAGCACGTATTAGACTGAACCACCATACACCATTCACGTCCACCGACTCACAGAGTACCACCTACCTGGTATTAGACTGGAGCATCATACAACTATTTAGACCCTCGTTTCGCACACCGTTCAAGCCCACCGACTTACTATCAACTCATATTTAGCTCATCATACATACACACCATACAACGTTCGTGTTCGCGTATCTGTGCTATTTCGGGGGACCATACAGTAGTAAACAGGACCTATCACAGACATAAAAACCTATATATTCCATTATTTTTAGTGAGCATATTTAGTCCTGATTACTATTACAGGGAACCATAGTAAATAGGACCTGTGGCACACAAAAACCTATATAATAACCTGTTTCTACCAACAATATTTGGTCCTATTTACTATGGTCCTCCGTAGTACATATGTTCCTCCGTAGTAGTAGTATTCACATGATGCACCATGTATGTCCGCCAACTTACTATCTACTCACACATACTCTACTAATACTACGTACTGCTGCTGTACAACGGGTATCGTAGGTATATAGACCGACCATCACACGTACACCCTTCGAGCCCGCCTACCTGCGCCAAGGCATCAGACATCATGTCCGTCACCCCCTCAGCGTGCTGCCCCAATAGCCGCAGCAGCCGCAGGATGTGCACCTGGACGAGGCACCCGAGGTCACACAGCACGAAGGACAGCCAGGAGCACGGGCAGGCAGGGAGGGGTTGTCGGAGCAATCCAAGGGCAAAGCAAGCAAGCGAGCGCACGCCGCCGTCACAAGGACAGCCAGGAGCAAAAGCAAAGGTATACTGGAACACCTCGGATTAGATATATGATGATCTATCTATATACAGCAGATCATCTAGTTCCTGACCTGCCGTTGTGAGCGGTTGTTCAGGACCTGCATAGCACAGATCCCACCCAGGAAACATGTGCTAGAGATCATGCGGAAAATACGGGTCCCACCCGGCAACATGAGCGAAATCATATACTGTACCTGGTATACAAGATCGGGAACAGATTTGCCTTGAAAGGCGATGGAGTGGGAATAACCTGTATCATCCGTCCGAGGTGTAAACGTATACTTTGTACAGGTATGGGCGCAACCGAAGCGCGAAATAAGGGTGAGCAACCTGTAGCAGGAAGGTTGGCCGAGGCGTTCAAACGGGGGCAAGCAAGCCTAGCACCAAAAAGCAACGACGCCGCAAGAGCAGTCTGAAAATGAGCCAAAAATAAAAACGTCCATTGTTTTTTTTACCCCACCCACCCACCCACCAACCGACCCACCGAACCCACCCACTATCTCCGACGACGAAGCATCAACAAGAGCATGCAAATAAGCAACAACATAAAGAACATCGTTTTTTTCACCCACCCACCCTCGCCGACTACTAAGCTTACTATCAATCCTGTTAGAATTCCACCTACGCTTCGAGGGAAAACTACTGTACTTGCACTTAGCGTAGGGTCCTTTTAGCAGTGCCTTCCGCAGTAAAAGGCGTGGTGGGTTTTGTGGGGGGGGGTGGTGACGAAACATCCCCGGCTAAGGTCTGAAACTTGCATGCCGTATTACAGGGGAACAACGAAAATATAACCATATATATGGCGTGTACACATTAGGGGGGATGCATGTTTCTTGGCCCCTTCGTGGGTTCTGATTACTATGTCTTACAACATTAGCCCCCCCGCATTAGTAAATACGCACTGCGACACACCCCAACCACAAACACACCTGTAAGAAGGGATCGGACACGCCAGCCACGTCGTGCTCCGGGGCATACCCAACCGACAGCAGGTTCCGCAGAAGTCGCACGAGAGACGGAGCCACAGACGCAAACGCCGGCGCTAATTCCTGGAAAACCCAAGAGAACACGATGTGAGATTGATTTCGAAAACAAAAACAGGAAAAACGGTAGGAAAGGAAGGCATAATCAGCACTGCGGGCCAATTTCATGGCCTTTTAAAAAGAAACCCGGTTATAGCAGCGACTAGAAGAGAAGGCTATTGATAGGACTACCACGTAAACGAAACGAGTAACAATGCACCGTTTTCCACTGTCTTCCCCGAAGTTAAGATAACACATTTCAATACGTCAACAGCTCAATACCGTAGTGCCTCAATGCCCCAGTACCTCAACACCCCAATACCTCGACCCCACTACAGTACATGAGTACTTCGCTATCTCAACATCGCAACACGTACCATACAGTAGATACATCGATAACCGAACACATATCCCGATACTTCCAACACCTCACTAATCCAGTGCAGCAATACGCCTAACACCTCAACACCGTAATGTCCACCAAGCAGATTAACACATCAATACATCAATGCCCTCAAAATACCCATCAAAGATTCCAACAACTCAATATTCCGAACTCCAGTACACCCAACGCCTCCAACACCGCAAAATCAAGGGTAATGTTGACGCAAAAATACTCCGGTAACATTCCGTCGTCGCATTAATTCGTACCAGGGTATATAGTTTGAGATCAATGATGCCTCTCTGCTGCGATCAGCCTGAGACTCTCACACAGAGTTACGTACCACCCCCGCGTTAAGTCGCCGGTAATCAACGCGGCACCTCGTCGCAGAGAGTACAGCAGCAGTTACCCTGGTAAAATGTACACTCGTACAACTAAAATATACCTGGTATACCGTAATTCTTCAGTGCTTCGAGCCCCAGAGTTCCCCAACACCCCAATACCTCTAACACCACAATATCTAGGTTAACCCATGAATACATGGACACCTCATTTACCAAACAAAGATCCCAAACTTGAACACCCTGGTACGTAGAACTAGAACCCCAGTACGCCAACACCCCCCAAAGCCTCAACATCGCAATGCCTGCTGTAAGTTAACACATCAATACATCAGTATTTCAAGCATCTAAAAACCATCCAATGCTTCAATACTGTGAACATCGGTACGCCAACACCCCCAATACCTCAACACCGTAATAGCTACTGTGGGTATAACACATCAACCCCTCAATCTCTCCACACACCAAAACACCTAAAAAAACATCCCCAATACATAACTTCGAACACGCCACTTACGCCAGTGCACCAATACCCCCAATACCTCAAGACCGCAATAACCCAACATGGGCTAATACACAAATACATCGATACCTGTGGCACCTTGAAAAAAACACAATACCCAGTACGTCCTACTCCAATAACTACTGTAGCTACCAATAACCCAGTGCACCAGTACCCTCGACGCCCCCAATACCTTAGGGTTGGACTCGACGACGGCGGTGATGAGCTGCACGCCCGCGACGAGGACACCGTGGTGCCTATCCTTCAGCACGTCCGTGATCCGCTCCATAAAGTCCTCCACGTGCTCTGGGAGGTGACGCAGGATGCGGATGCAGCACAGCGCAGCCTGAACACAGCAAAAAGGAGCGAAAGGGACCCCACCCAAGAGGGAAAGCCCCATCCAGGCCATACAGGAGAATGAGGCGGGGGAGCAGAGGGGGCAGGGGAGGATGGGGGGAAGATGAGTTCGACGACAAGCGAGCAATCACACTCAACCAACCGAGCAACGTCTGTCTGCAGCATGGTGTGCCCGCACTCTGCAGTATCCCCCCCCCCACAACCCCAACTCCCAAGGGCAACCCGACAAATAATAGACGAAAAAAACGGCAAGCGAGCGGTTACATTCAGTTGCAGACCCCACCCAATCCACCCATGTCCACGCTCCATCAACACACGGCCAAAAGGTATATTTGTACCTTCTTGACGAGGTAGGGTCTGCCACCCCTCAAGTGCCGGTCAACCTCCATCATGAGATCGCGGGCTATGTCGGGGGTGGCCAGGTTTCCGACGGTGGTGAGGCTGAGTCCTGCCACGAACACGTTGTCGCTGTGCATGTCCACCTGTGCCCAAAAGAAGCAGCATCGGCAACGGAGATGGTGATGAGCACATAGTAACGCCAATGGCAACGGCGCCAGTGTTGACGGCAATGGTAACAATCAACAGCAATAACAACGGCAACAGCAACTACCACAAGAATAGCAACATCAGCAGCAACGTTAACGGCAAGCACTCCAAACATACAGCAATCACACAACACACAAAAAACAAAAACATGCAGCAAACATACAACACTCAACAAAAAATACCTGGTACTACAAAGACACAACACACACAAGGCAGGCACAAGGCAAGCACACAGCAACTACACATCAACTACACATCAACCAAACACTAGTACACGAATCACCAGTGAATCAAACAAACACCAGTAAACTACACAGCAACCGAGCAGGAATCACACAGAAACCTCGGCAGCCGCACATTAACGACACCGCCAACCACAAAGAAAGCGGTATATAAAAACGTGCCTTGAGAGAGTTGGTGACGAGCATGAGCACTTCCTCCTGGTCTGTGAGGAGCAGGGTCAGCCCGAGGTAGCCGATGCGCTTGTCCATGTAGTTCGACGAGGTGATGAGCTTGATGCACTCCATCTGTCCGAAGTGAGAAGGGTAGCCTGGCCGAAAATCAAACAAACAAAAAATAGGGAGGAAGGAAAAAATTCCCGCGCGAGCAGTTGGGGAGGCGACATGTGAAATGGTATCACGTGACAAACATACGGTGTTGATATGTCCTAATGGGACGTGACATGTCGTGATAAATCGCGATGCGTTGTGACATGTCCTACCGTAGTGGAATGTGATCTTACGTAGCATGTCGTATCGGGACGTGATATGTCGTGACATATTGTAGTGGAACGTAACATTTCGTGACATACCACGACGTGACATGCCGTGGCATGTCGCGACATGCCGTCACGTGACATGACGTGGTGTGTCGTGGTATCTCGTGACATGTCATCAAGGGACGTGGCATGCCGTGGAGCCGGTTGTTCAACGCTGCGTGCTGTAGCCTACCTCAGGATCGTTCCTGCCCGTTGCCATCAACAGGCCTCCACCACGTATATACGAGTACGCACGGGTAAGAAACTGCGCCGTACCCGTGAACGGGGGGCAGCGAGGTCGGGGGCGCGTAGTCAGAGCGGTGGGAGCCTCACGGGGAGCCCGATTTGAGGAGAACTAAAAGTAGATCACAAATAATTTGTACCCGGTATCACATAAAACTCATCGCCAGAATGTATTGTCGTTCTTGGTCGCAGCACAGGCTAAAACAAACTTTTTCGGGAACGAAACAAAAAGCAAAATCTGAGCGGAGTCGGCACATCAATGCTGACGACTTTGGGTGCCCGCCCGACACCACCCCGCCACTGCAAGACACAAAAGCTGCCGGTGGGTACAATAGCAAATCAGTACGTATATAGCAATTCAGTAACATATACCAGGTATGTGCTATGCTGTAACATGATCCTCTAGGTAAGTTCCACAGCTACCGGCGCGAGAAAAATCGAGCAAGAGCCACCCTTCGACGATGCCTGAAGCGATTATGACGAAGCTGTCTAATGAAGCCCTTTTGCGCCTCACACGCGATCGGCAAAGGGACTAGGTATCGTGTATACGGCTACAGTAGTGTTACCAGGTTCGGCAGTAGGAATCTGCGGCAGTCTCCCTCCTCCCGCGCTCGGGTGCATGTATGTGACGGCTGCGCCTCAAGCCCTACAGAACGGCACGACAAATCATACCACAGCAGTAATGCATTAAAAAAAAAAAAACTCAAAAGGTGATGCCCTTACACTCCAGCCAACCCATGCTTTCCGACATCACGGTTCCTGGAAATCGGAAATTACCACGCAACCAAAACTAGGAATCAACATCAACCGCGGGTATTTCCGCGTGCCATCCACATCCACACCTATTGTATATCATACCAGGTATACCTGAGCTTCGATGCTATCCTATTAATAGATTTCACAGCTGCCGTTGATTTACATTTATAAATATATTATACCTCCACGCAACTCCAAGACATGGCGGAGTATCTCCCCACAGAGTCACGGGGTTCTTATTTCTGCTGGATTTTAATCTAGAGGTTCCAAGTGGAGTCGCCACAACGCGAACCCCTTCCGGAGGCGTTTTTTTTCGTTGCCTATGCTGCTGCTGCCGCGCTATCGAACCTGATCCTAAAAACACCTCTCTGGCAGAGCCGACTTCTCAAACAATTACCCCTCTCGCATTGCGCACCTAATAGTGTGATAAAACTTACGGTAACTATATACGTACAACTGCAGCAGTGAAGTGATAAATACTGCTGTGGTGCTGCCGTTGGATGCACTACTGCTGCTATACGACTGTCGTCGTTCTTCGATTTCGCGAGAACGCTGGACCGACGAGGGCCTAGCCTAGCCCTAACCCCAACCCTAACCCCAACAGTCTGGGAACATTCTCGGGATGAAGATGAACCAATGAGGAGATACAGAAGAGTGGACTATCAACTTATTTTGGGTGTTGGTGCTCTGCATCTGCTCTAATGATAGTCTTCCGCGTCTTCCACAACCCGAGGCACTCGACGGCAGCATGGCAGGAGACGTCGGATTCGACCCTCTCGGCCTCGCGACCCCAAGCTAGAAGCTAGACCGATAAGCAGAGAGAGAGAGGCACCCATCGATGGGGAGAGGCGGCTGACTGTAAGCAGGCTTTTTTTGTCGGAGCTGGGGCCAAGTCGTAACGTATACGTACACTACTCGGATCGATATCCCGATCGGAAGCACACCCTCTGACAACACAGCAGTAGTCGTAGTCTCGAAGGAAATTACACTTACGCTATTAATACAAGTAGACTGCACTCGCAGACATTATTTAAGGGTATCGCAGGTGTATCTGTCATACGTTGCAAGTTTTGAGGGAAAACACAAAAACCAACAAAGAACACGCAGAAACCGAGAGTAGGAAACACTTGGAAAAGCAGTACTTACGACCAAAAACAAAAAAAAACGCAGATTTTTCACTTATTATTATATCCGTACACACCCGCATTCCTGGGATGATTTTTCATTTTTATACGAGATTTTCTCTTACTCGTACGAATGTACGCAACTTTTTTTTTTTTTTTTTTTGTTAATATTATACGTTAATACACGAGGTGGGCACACAAAACGAAAATCTTGGCTTTGGAAAGATCTCGTCGACATGTTTCCAAAGACGCATCGCTCTTGCGCTTGCAACTCTCCCGATTGTCGAGAAAAACAGCTTAAAATAGCGAGGGGGAGGGGGGAGGGGTGTTTTCCAAAGTGTTGACAGGTACAAGTCAGGTACCAGAGGTACTGCTGCTGTACCCCGTACGTTGTACACTCAAGCACTGCTTGCTGCACAACGGCCGAGCTTCACCGCGGAGTCATACGAGTATGCCCGATGTCGCTAATAATACTGCTGTACATAAACGATGCAATCAGCTTTTTCCATCGGCCAGCAGCTCGTTGAGTCGGCAGGGAAGGTATATACCTGGTTCGAGGTTTAGGCTTGATGAAGCAGCAGTGCAGCAGCAGGAGTGTCTCGATTGCTGTGTAACACTGCCCCTTGCTGCTGCTGCTGCTGCTGCTGCTGCTGCTGCTGCTGCTGCTGCTGCTGCTGCTGCTACTCGTACTGCTGTTTTCATATAAATCTTCGCGGCGGTGTTTTGTGAACGGTAGAAGAGCCCTCCACAAAACACGTGACAAAGATTTCATTCACGGAAAAGTCTTGGCCTGGTGCCCACGAGGTGCTGTGTGCATTTCGTTGCAACCGTGCGAGACGCTTCTCTCCGCCCACCCCGACCCCCTCCCTACTCGCTGCTGCACACGCGTGTGCGTGCACTCACCGAGCATATGGATGAAGAGAAGCTTGGCGACGTTCCTATTCCTGAACTCGATGTCCTCCTCTTTGAAGGCGGTGCGGATGCGCGCACATTCCTGAGCTACCACCCCTCGCTCCTCTGCGGCGGTCTTGCACGCACGCACCGCCCGGATGAGCTCCCGCAGCTTGATCGACATGGCTCTACTCTTCCCCTTCTTGACCCACGCGGGCAAGCACAGGCGTTCCGGGGCAATGCACGCTCAAGGAGCAGCGGCAGCCGGCTGCTTCGATTGCTTCGCTTTCTGATTCCGGTTCTTCGTTTCTTGTGAAAACCGAGGAGGGCGGAGGCGCGGACAGAACGCAAGGTGATGACGGATGCCACCAACCGACGGGCAGGTTGTGCGTTCGGAAGCTAACGAGTTGGCTCCTTCTTCGTGTTCCCGTCTTCCCTGTCAACCCGAAACCCGTGGGCACCTCTCGAGCTTCCGCTATCAGACGCGCTCCCCCTGATCCGAGAAAGAACACTCGTCGTCGAGAAGCAGGGAGTTCAATATACAGACCATGCGGTACTTATTCGGGGTTAGGGGGAGGAAAGTGCGGCGTAATTTTAATACTAACAGCAAGATAAGAAAGTTGCGCCTTCTTTGCCTTCTTTACCTTCGGCGTTTACTTTAAAACCTATATAATAATTCTGCAGGCCCGTTTTAACCACAAGGATGAAACCGGAGATCTGTACACCAGTTTGTGAAGTCACTGATGGGATGATGCTGATGATACGAGAAGTGATAAATGCATTTACAATACCACGCGGGCAGGCGGGGCTGGTGTAACAAACCGCGGTGTCTCGCGCGCACTCTCGCACTTGTTCTGAGGTGAGCTGTTTTCCGGTCTGCTTTTTTTCTCTCTCGCGTTCGCTGGTCCCGTCTGTGTCTTCACGCTGTCGAGCTTGCATACAATGCGATAGATAGTGTAGCGGTTGTACAGCAGTAGTAGTATATCGCAGGGCTGTACAGCTACTCTGTAGCAGTCTACGTACGCCGTACCGGTAGATATTTTCTAACGGCGGTACGACTCTCGTATGCTGTGCTAATGCTTGTTGAGTGCCTGCAGCGTGCAGCAAGTAGGCGTAGGAGAAGAAGTCGATCGATCTCACATTTGCACGTAACGCATCCGAGAATAGAAGCGTTTCCCATAGAGCTTGGCGCGTGTGCCAGTCCACGCGACCGCAGCGCGATTGATCCCCTTTCGAGTGCAGCGCGCGCGCGGTACGTAGGCCGGGCCTCTCGTTTGACTGCCATTGGGTCAATTCTGACTACCAGGTAGTTTGTTATAAATAGTATGGTATACAGACAGCAGTATATATATAGTGTACGGTAGACTATTTGTGTACCTTTTGTTCTTCGTACGTATACTACTGCTGTACTTTAGTTACATATCAAAATTTGAACGGCTCATAATGTTTTGCCGAGCACGCTCGACTCCTTGGAGCTCTCGAGCTCTCGAGTGCCACTCGTTGCCCCCTTGCCCAGCGCACAGCACGGAGCCACGAAGCCCGGTGTGTTTACTGCCTCGCCGCATTGGGCAAACACCTGCTCCCGATGGAGTGCGATTATTAGCTGTGATACCGCAGAAGCTTCGAGATCTAGAGAACATATTGTTTCATCCATCTAGATATCACCAATACTAAGATTCAATTAACTGTCTCTATTTCATTAGACTGGACTGTCCCCAGCGTTTTTTACAGATGCTCATGATCTGATGCCCTCCCTCCGCGCGCCTTTTCCCCTCTCCTCTTGCCTTTGCCCTTGCCCTTGCCCTTGCCCTTGCCCTTGCCCTTGCCCTTGCCCTTGCCCATGCCCTTGCCTCGTGAAATTAGGATTCCGAAGCGGTGCTTTCGCTTCTTTCTCTTCCGGACTACTATACTATATTATTACAAGAAGTGCTGCCTGGCAACCACGTTACCGCCGGCGACAAGGAGCAGCGGCAAGGTCAACAAAACCAAGACAATAACCTCGCCCATTATCGCCACGTCCATCACGACGACGACCTGGAAATCGCCATGAACGTGGATACCTCCGACAACGTTGCTGCACCAACCGTGCAAGAACAGACCGTGGGAAACGCAGCGAACGACTTCAGCGCGACTACTCCCGCCCCCGAGGGCACGGTAAACACACCGTTGACCCTCATCAACAGAACAAAGGCGACGAACCACGACTCCGACACCGCGGAGTCTGCGCCACCAACGCCCCCTCCGACGTCCTCTCCCGAGGCTTCGGCGGATTCGTCCGAAACCACCGTTGCACCCGCCGCGACCGTTACTACGGAAGTCGAAACCGGCGACGAAACCAAGGCGGCAGACGCCTCTCCCCATCACCCGGAAGCGGCGATGGACGAGGACGCTGCCGAGTGGGTTATCGTACGAGAGGAAACGGCGGCCGCAACAACCGCAAACGGTGAGGTTGTTAACGGGACAGCTTCCTCCGTGGAACAATTCTCGACGAGAGGTGAACACGTAGAAGAGCAGGCGGCCGCAGCAGCGGCGGATACTGGGGCGGACCAAATTGTTCCAGGTGAGTTTCAAATATTATAGTCTATATGTACATAGGTACTCTCGTACTGGCCGCTGTGTGTGTAAAACACCGGTGGCACATAGCAAATAAGCAATACAGCCGTAGTTAGTGTTCATAGTTAGGTGTCATGAAGGTAAATAGGTGGTTGTTAGGCCACGGGCGGGTTCGTTGCTCTCGTGTTCACGCTTGATTCAGTCTACAGTAGCACGATGCTCGCTGCCATAGCTGCACCCAGGTCGGACATTTATTACCGCAAACACAAAAGTACCCGACGAATGGCAGCTCCCAAAAATATTTGGTTGGTCCACGGCGCTTCCCGTTTTGAAAATTTTAAAATATCTGGGGATTGTGATGCATTCGAGAATTACGAGGAAATGGTCAGGGAGTGCGCGAAAAAATAATACTCGCAGGCCGTGCAACAAAAGAGGATTCTTCATGGCTCGATGAATCGTCCGACCAAATTTTTCTGTCATGTGTTTTTTCAATCGAAATTTTGTGCCATTTTCTTGGTTGCGAGTAGCAACGGACATGCGCCCGTCCCAGGAAGCGTGACGTGTCAACGGCAGCTGGTCAACGGTTTAGTTAGGTGACTACAGTTGTAGCTACAGCATAGTGGCAGCCGCGCACACGGTAAATTAGCGCGCTGAAATAGAGCCTGCGAAACCGGATGGCTCGATTTTCTTCTGAAGTATTCCGAGCGTTTCCATTGATTGTCAGGGGGGCGCGAAATACATATAACCATTGATAGAACCCCCCCCCCTGCAGAAGGAGGCTTGGACTATCAGGGCCGCTTGTTCTGACTGCGATGCCTCACGTGTATGGCATGTGCGTGGTTAGCTTCGGTGTTGGTTTCACACGACAACTGGACCCCCCTTGGTATCATACAGTTGCAAGCCCAAGTTGGCCTCCTCGGTATCACCTACCTGTCATTTTTTTTGTCTGGTGGAGGAATCATTTGATTGCCGAGGCTATCCCTCTTCGGGACGACCCCCCCCCTACCCTTGGCAAGATAGCTTGCGTACAGACGCAAAGATCGCCACACAATGTAGAGTCAGCTTCAAAACGATATTTTTGCGGCTGGATTAAACCTTGGTTCCACTCACACCCGCCCAACACGACATCTGAGAGGAAGTACACAAAACAGCATAATGTGGGAATTGGGTCAGGTTTTCGGGCATGTGTGTCGTGCGTTTTGCCCCATTCCCTCATGCCTAATGCTATGCCATCATGCACTCGTCAGCGTCTCCGACGGTTACTAAAGCCCCAACTTGGGATTCGATTTCCAGTACCTGAATGAGGCTCTCGGCGTAGAGTTCGAAACACAGCACCGCTCGTATCGTAGTCTCCGTGATAATGTATGCATCGAATACTTATCCGCGACAAAATAAAACTGCACAACAAGCGTCGTTTGGTAAGTCGAGTCCAACTCGCTTTGCACCAACCCCCCGTCCTTCGCCCCATGTTCACGCGATAATTTACGAACCGCAGAGGCAAACCAGGCAACCCGCCGTCCTCCGGATGGACACCTCTTGACTTGATGCCAATCAAGTCGCCCCAAAACATAGTTGCATCTTGTTAATTACGCGCCACTGATTAAACGCCCGCCCTTCGACGACGCCTGCACCCTGTCCCACCCAGCGCCCACAGGAGAAGACCTTAGGGTCGACGAACAATCCGCTGCCGCACCGAGCGATGCTTCGGAGACGGCACCAGCGACCGCACCGGAGACTTCCGGCACCGAGTTGGCTTCGACGACCCCAGACGAGACAACGCCCGCGGAGACCGAGACGATCGTCGAAGAAGCACCAGCAGCCGTGGCTCACCAAGTGGAGGGTGCTGCCCCCGTGGACGATGAGTCTCGGCCATCGTCCTCGAGCTGCGACGACCCAGCTGTCGTTGAAGGCACGGCCGAACCGTCGGTCGTGGAAGAGCCTGCGGCAAAACTCGGAGGCATGAGAACCGTCGTCGTCGGTGAGGCCGAGGTCGAGGCGCAGGCAGCAGCGCAACCTGAAGCGGAGGTTGTGGTGGTCGAAGAAAGGGAGGAAACTACGGGTGATGGTGAGTTTTTGATAGAGCTCGTACTTAACAGTGTGATCTGGTACGTGTTCAGAAGCTTGCTGTTGATGGTTTGTGCTGCACTCTTGGGGTGGGGGGGGTGGGGGGTGGGAGGAATATCCGAATGGTAATACATTGGTCAGGTCGTTCGGGCGTGGGATTGCCCATGGGGATTAGGAGGGCAGGTGATCGGTGGCGTACAGATGCGGCGGCACCGGTTTCAGTCCCGCAAGAGAACGGGGCCGGGAAACAAATTAACGTTGGTGCGAAGCATTTCTTGGAGTAAAACATTAGCCCCGTTCGTCACTGCTGAAACATGTTTGTGTACAGTCCACCACTCGCTGTTCACCCTCAACTGGCTGTTTAAGGACGGGTACCTGGTATTTACAGTAGGGTGAGAGGCGCGCATGGTGCCCACCAATAATATCCTGGTAGCGGATGATACACCGTTGACGGGTTGATGGCGCCCGCGTTGCGTTCTCTCTCGTTTCTGCAGGAGAGGAACCTGCGGCTGAAGAACAACCTGAAGCCGCGCCAAGTATCCCATCTGAGCCCGTGCTGGAGGCCGCGTCTGAAGACTCTATCGCCGAATCGGCGGCTCCGACAACACGCGGTGCGGCAGAGGCTACCGAGACGGAGGCCGTGGAGATCGACGCGGTCCTCGAACGAACACTACCGACGGCCCCGGCACCCCCACCTGAGGATGCCGCTGCTACCGACGACTCCGTTGGGGCTGTGGTCGAACGAAGAGAGGCGGAAGAGTCCTCCGCCGCCGTTGAAACCGTGGCCGCCGAAATAGCCGAGGAGACCGAGGCCAAGATTGCGGTAGACGCGGAGCCTGGGACAGAGGCAGAGGTGGTCACTGGGGAGGATAAAAATGCGTGTACCGGTGAGTACTCGACGCAGATTCGACATTCGATGCCACTCAAGCAGGCTTATCCGTGTGCTTCGGTATCCTTGATTACGCGAGGGTGCCGTTGTTGTTGGGGATGGCGTTGAAAATAATATGATACTTACCGCATTAGCACGGAATGTTTTTTTTCGTTGTCTTGGGGTGTTAAGGTGTCAACAGGTTGTAAATAAGGTACGAGGTGTCGCTGGAATACATCATTCCTGTACGTGTATTAGTATTGTTGTTGTTTTTTATTTACATCCCATTTATTATCTTCGCACTTCTCTCCCTCTCCCTCCATACTCGTAACTCAGACCCGGGGTCACATAGCAGACTCTTCTCCCTCCTCCCCACTACGGTTCGTGCCTTGATTTTTATCGCGCAGAGGGTTCAGCATTTCCAACGCTCGTAGATTTTCATCGAACTTTGCTAACTCACGCTCTCGCGCTTTCCGCTAGTCAAGATATTTTTTTGCGAGAAAAAGTCCCTACGAGCAAGCACTCGGGGGGGCTCAAACCCACGATCTTGACTCAAACAGGGACGAGATTCACCTGTCCTTCCACCGTGGACGCCGGCCATTAATCCAACTCGAATCAAACGCAGCCAGACGACTGCGACAACTCTTTTTTTTTGTCGACTGCGCTTACGTGCGTAGTGGACACGTTTTTTAACACCTTGCGTAAAACGTTCGCAGTGCTGCGCCGGTTCCAGTCACGGACAGTTACTACCTTTTTCTTAGGCCAACGAAAACACTATACTACGTTGACAGCGAGAACACGGATAACCCCCACCTCGCATCTGCAGAAACGCAGCTGTCATCCATATTCCTTCACGATCGCATCGATTGCCGCTGCACAACCAAACCATGAAGCCCGTCACATGCAATGCGTTGTTGTCTGCAATGCGTTGTTGTCTTCCAAACCGGCCCACGTACAACTATAAGTATTACAATTGCACAGAATGACAGCCATGGGACGCCTCTGCTCAACCCTCCCCTCTGTCCCCGTGCCCCTTTCGTCACGCACCTGTTAGCGCCCGTGGAGAGCGACATCGTGGCCGAAGATCCCCCCATCGCCGTGCCAAGCGACGCATCCGAATCGGCGCCGGCAGCGTTGCCCGACGACCACGTCGCCGAATCGACGGCGACGGTCCAAGACGGGCCGACGAACCCGACCGAGGCAACCACCGTAGAGGCGGTCGCGCCGGTGGTCGAGCCAGTGGAGACGGCCGCGGTTGTGGAAACCGTGGAAACTGTCGTCGCCGACGAGACCGAGGCCGCGTTAGCTGTAGATTTGGACCCCGAAGTGGTGGTCGCGGTGGTCACCGAGGAGGAGGAAGCCGCTCATGCCGGTGAGTGGTCGGCCATGTTTTGTTACGTGTGGAGTTTGGCTGATAGCCCAGAGCGTGCAAGAGTAGGGGGGGCTGCGTGCGTTGCTTGTTGTTGTTGTTGTGCCAAGGCTTGGGGTAATAGCTGAAGTAGCACGATACTGCTGAGGTAATTCGGACGACGTGATATGGGTATCGTTTTTGGTGGCGGAATCAAATATGGAGGCATCGCCTTTCTTCCAGGGACGCGTGGAGCCAACAGCCACCGGGCTAGTGCAGGTGGACCTGACATGGAACTGGGCATCATAATTTGCATCCAGTCAACGTGTATGAATATTTTGCGGCTGCACTATTAATAGTTGATCTGGCGGGTGTGGACACCCTCTAAATGGCGATATTCGCTCGAGAATGATGCCGGGTACTCGGTATTTGAAAAAAACTACATGCGCAGGAAGTCCACCTCATGTTACGATGTGGAACTGACCCCCGGCCATCGATGATGCCTCCCCCATCGCCTTGAATGCAATACCCGCAGATGTTGAACCTGTGGCCGAGGAGCAACACGCCTCCACCAGCATCTCGTGCGGCATCTCCGAGCCTGGTTCCGCTGCTGACAGCGAACAGCCCACCACCGAACCGGCGGCGACCCCCCTAGATGAGACAGCGGGTCAAACCGAGACGACGTCTACGGAGGTCGACGAGGTGGCCGACGAAACTACTCCGACAGCCGCGGCACCCAACGCCGAGGATGCTGTTCCGGCCAACCACTCCCGTGAATTGCCCTTGGGCGAGGAGGAGGCACCGGTGGTCGAAGCTGCAGCCACGCCGGTGGAGGCGGGAATACCGGAGGCCGCTGAAGTCGCGGACGCCAACGTAGCTGACAAGATCGAGGCTGATGTTGGGGAAGACGCCGAACCTGAAGTGGAGGTGGCGGTGGCCGCGGAGGAGGAAGGAGATGCTCGTGCTGGTGAGTGTTCCAACGTGATATCTTATAATATGATTGATGGCGTGGTACTAGTGTGACCGGGGGAGGGGGCGGGGCGTACTCATTTTTTGCTTGCCTTAGTCGTTTGACCATTGACCACGCATCCCTTTCGAGATGGAGTAGGGGTGGTATTCGAAATGCACGCACACACACAAGTTAGTAAGCAAGACAGACTGCACCCTGACCCTAACCAGAGGTCGGTGTCATTTCATAAAATATCATATCATACCTGGTATATCATGCCTGGTATGATATTATGGTATGGTACTACGGTACCATAGCATACGTGGTGGTATTGTATTTTAGTATGATATTTGCATAGCAATAGCACGAAATGGCATAGTATTGATGCATGCCTGGTATATTTTACGCCTGTGTAATATAACATCATATCATAAGCTCTATCGTATGGCATACTTTCATAGACTATCACACCAGGTACCTGGTATGATATTCTATCATATCATATAATATGATATTATATGTCATATCATATAATACCACTTATTATAAGATAGCATATGATATCGATATCACATCATACATATCATATGATATGGTATTATATGATATGATATCATATAATACCATACTGGTATTTCATATAACATGATATCATGTCAATATGATATCATGTCATATGGTATCATGCCATGTTATATGATATTATATTGTACCTGGTATGATATGATATGATATGATATTTAAACTACATTTGCATAGCTAAAGCACGAAATAGCATGATATTGATGCATGGTATGATATGATATGATATTATATGATATTTAAATTACATTTGCATAGCTAACACACGAACTAGCATGATATTGATGCATGTCTGGTATATTTTACGCCTGTGTAATATAACATCATATCATAAGCTCTATCGTACGGCATACTTTCATCGAATATCATACCAGGTATCTGGTATGATGTTATACCACAGGAATTATCGTTGCTGGCAAGGAAGCAAGTTTCTCCCCAGTATAGGAGACCTCTTGTTTTATATTATTTAACCTCAGACGATGGAGGCCAAAGGCTATGAGCTGGGAAACCAGAAGATAGATGGAACCAGAGAAGGAAATAAGAGGGGAAGGGAGAGGGCGAGAGTCTGCGTGAGAGCAGACCCTCTTGCCCTCGTTAATAGACCGCTAGTCGGGTGATTACGATGGTTCTCCCTCTATCAGCCTGTTAGTCGGATAGCTACTGTCGCCCACGGACTTTCCTATGATGTTTAGCTATTCCCGAGTGATCGTCTATTCTGTCCAAGGAGTAATACAAAATCATACCCAAGGGGCAATATCATCCCTGTGATATTTTAAGCGCTAAGCCTACGGGCTCTCTCGTCTTTAGGAATATTCTGATACTCAGAACATTCCTATGGGCTTACAAAGCCTCGATGCTACTGCCTATCTGATCTACCAAGGAAACTTCAGTACACGAGAATCGTCTTAGGGCTACAAGGCTTTTCGCCTGTATAATTATCTCTCAACCATTTTATAGCCCTAGGGCACCACATCACACGTGTGTGAGGTTCCCTGCTGCTGGTGCTGTACCAGTACTGCTGCTAGACTGTATTAGGGGTGGATGTTTCTGAAATTCGAAGTAAGTGTTCGGAGAATGAGCTGCTGCTGCGGCGGCGGTGGCGGACTGGATGAGTCGCTGCTTCTGCTGCTGTGATGCCCACATTGTATGCGATGTGACTCGAGGTGACCGCTAAACCAAACATGAAAGGGTCTAGATCAACCGATGAGCTTGCTGCAGTAAATGGATCCACGGCAGTATTCCCGAAGAAAAACCAATTGCACCGCTGTTTGAAGTGCATCAATTTGTCTTCCTCCAATACATATTCGTACACACATAAAAACACCCGTGGCAGAAAAAAGCCCGAAGCGTGCAGTAGCCTTTACCGCACCACTGAATTATTATCTAGGATAATGTATGTAAATCGGGGAATATTTTATTATATACCTTTTAGTGTGGTCGACCAATTTAAAAAAAAAAAAAAAACGCCTGATTTTTTCGAGACAAAGCTCGTAAGGGTCGGGGCGGGGACGGGGTTGGGGTTAGGGTTAGGGTTAGGGTCTAAAGTAGTGTTTTCGGCGTTTTTCTAAATATTCGGTCTCATAACACTGGAACCACACGCGGGCCACAACCAAGTCCCCGATTTCTATACTGTATCCTATATAATAATTCAGAATTGCGGTAAAGGCGACTCGAAGCGTGACTGCTGTTGTAAGCGAGGAGAGCCGAGGTGAGAGGCAGCTAGGCGACCAGTCGAGGTCCCAGCTGTTACACACAACGGAGAATATGCGAAAACCTGCTGTGCTGTTACGTATTTGTTTGTGGGTTTCCATTGTCCTGCTTGGCTATGGCTGGGCGGAACGCCTCCCCGCGGTTACTTGCCAGATTTCGCGACTTTAAACGCCCGGAGCACGCGCCATGGAACCCGCCCGGGACCCACGCATACGCCGTGGTGTACACGCGGCCCCCCTGAGTAGTGCCGCAGCCAAGAGGGCGAGAAGAAACCCTCGGCCGGAATAGAACTCGCGGCCGACGTATACACTGATATATCGCAGCAAATAACATGGTACGATATTATATGATATCAAAATCCTCCACGATGAGTGGGATTTTTTCAACATGATACTGTTTACTTCTCCGAACCCCAGATCATATCATACCATATCATACCATCTGATATCATATCATTTCATATGACCATATACTATATGATGTGATATGATATGATATGATATGATATGATATGATATGACATGACATGATACGACACGATGTAGTATGATATGGTATGATATGATATGATGATATGACATGATATGACATGATATGACATTATATGACATGATATTATATGATATGACATGCTATGATATGATATGATATGATGTGATATGACATGACATGATACGACACGATGTAGTATGATATGGTATGATATGATATGATGATATGACATGATATGACATGATATGACATTATATGACATGATATTAAATGATATGACATGCTATGATATGATATGATATTATTGTCATACCATATCATAGCATAGCATATCATATCATACCATATCATATCATATCATAGAGTGATATCATGTCAATATCATGTCGTATCGTATAATAAAATATGACATTATATCATATGACATGATATGATGTTACATGAAATACCAGTATGGTATTATATGATATGGTATGGTGTGATATGATATGATATGATATCATATCATATCATATTATATCATATGACATGGTGTGATATGATATGATATCATATTATATGCTATGCTATCATATAATACCTGTTTCCCTTCCATCTTATCTCGGCACGTTCTTCACACTTGACGTATACACTGGAGCAACGCCTGTATTCTGTGTCCCGCCTTTCAACTTGCGACGCCCCCGGAATTTCAAGCCAACCACATCATCTCGAAGGGGAACCTTGTATACTTGTATCATATACGAAGTACATGTCGTATCATAAGCATACCATATGATATAACATGATATCTCAGTACATATGACATGATAAGATATTAAATGATAAATCATATCATATCATATATCACGTTGAATCTACAAACGTATCATACCGGTATATATCATCGTGGCGTTTTAACACTAAATATGATACCCTTTGTTATTCCTTTGTTCCTTCCTTTTTTCCTTTCCTCTCTTCTCCCTTTCTTCTATTTTCTTAGGTTTATTTTATTCGCTTTCTTATTTTCCCCTCGTTTCATATAATACTTTGTGATGTGCTATTTCGTGCCCGGTATGTTTGATATTTCCCTCGCTAGTGTGTGGCCACGGAACTGATTTTGTCTAGGAAAAAACCCAGTGCAGACCCTGGGCATGCTAGATGTCTTTGAGGGGTAGAAATGACGGTTGAATGTGAAGCACAACACAAAAAGACTCGGAAAGTGCAGTGTCTTGATCGCTTACTGATATTAGGGGGGACCATAGTAAATGCTAGTAAATAGAACCTACGGTACACATAAAAACTATATATTCGCCTATTTTTACTGACAATATTTTATCCTACTTACTATGGTCCCTCTTAATAGTGTAGACCAGCAGCAGCGGTACGAGTAGCAACAACGAACCGAGAAAACTGTAGGCTTGCTTCACGGATGGTCACGATCCCTGCCGATTACCCTTCTTTGCCCATGTTTGCCCTGGCTCCACCTTCCCTGTACTTAGAGAGATGCTCATCCATGCACAGGGTTGTTAATGGCGCGCATGAATTCAGAAAAGGGGCTGCATAAAACCCCCGATCAAAAAGTGCAACCGAGTAGAACACCCAGACGGGCCAAACGGAAAAACGGCCAAACGACTGGGATAGGCACAGGAAAATGCACGAACAAAAAAAAATGACAGCAGCCAGGTAGACATGGAGCAAAGCAAAGGCAGTCTAGCTGGAGGGTACGGACAACGGCATGCCGGGGTACACGTCATAATATTGTCAGAGGTACAGTAGTTGTGTTTCCTTGTCGAAGTTAATCATTGGCCGCAAGCTCCCCTGGATGCCCCATTGGAATCGAAATATCCGGTTTTATAGTACAGTCAGTATCACCGCCGCAGAAAATCAGTCACTCTGGCAGCGGCTACTATTTCGGGGAACCATAGTAAACACTAGTAAACAGGACCTACGGTATACACAAACACCTATATATTCACCTACTTTTACTAACAATATTTGGTCCTATTTACTATGGTCCTTGCCCGTAATACTAGCCTATTTTCAACACACCCCTCTCCCCCCTCGGTGGCCGGCCATTGGTTCCTGGTTTACCTTGATGTGAGTATATCTTGCTCTTCTCCGCTGCCCGCTAGGTTCGAAATATATGGTTTTCTAAAGGTCGGTCTCACGAACGAAAATAACATGTGATATTATATGATATGATTTACGTAGCATACCATGTTCAGATAATATGCTGTTTATGATACATATATCATATCACACCATGTGCTTCATTCTGTAATCAGTGCGTGTCGTATGACATCATGTCATATGTAGCAGGTGTGGATTGGGCGACCAGTTAAAGCTAAGCGACTTGATTTGATAATCCCGTGTGTGTCTCAAGGCCATCGCTTCATCCTTAAGACTAGCACACGGTGGTCTGGGGTCATGGCTGTGCCTTTAAGCATTGCTATTGTTGCTGTATCGAAGTGACATGTGGAATATATCGTAACATGTCACATATCACATGATATTCATGATTCTATAACATTATGTGATATGTGGTATGCTATGCGGATTGGGTGACCAAAGTGGCGAATTGTGTTCGTCCTTATCTGATACGTAATAAAGTATCACATTAGCCATTTTTTGCATGATATGAATATGGAGATATATCATATCACATACAACTTCATGATATATAGCATCAGGATTCTGGATATCGATATAGACACTATACCAACCTGTATTACTGTAGTTGCCCCCTTCTTGATACTCTGAACCAATTTCCATATTTCTGGGCTGCTTCGGTCCACCCCTCGTCTAGGATATCGACTCATTGGAAGTATTTTGTCAGGTGTTACATTCACCCCTTCCTCTGCCCCCCGGAGCGAGCCTTGCCATTCAGCGGTCGATCTTCCCCCCATCCGTAGTGCAGCATGTTTTGGTAGAACATGACGTGGAAGCCGTAGTTCATTGTTTTGTTCGTACGCCGGCCTACTCATGTGCAGCAAGGAGTTGTGAGCTTGCCACAGTTTTTCGTTCAGTAATTTTTCCTTAGAGCATTTGACAAAAAGGGGGACACCCCCCAAAAATCGTGACTTAAAAGGGGGGCTCTGCTTATCGCCGCCGGGTACGCCCATGTACCCTTTCAAATCGACTCGAAATCAAAATCTGCGTCGTTTGACGAATTCCATGCCCCCCCCAACCATTCATTTTCTTTGTGAATGCATAGCGCGTGAACGAAAGCGATCAAAAACGGGGTGTAACCTCGTCCCCCTCTTTGACATGCTTACGCGAGGGTATACCCCGTGGCCTCTACTAAGTTTGGGAAGTCCCCCTTTTTGGCCATCACTTTACCCCTTTATGGCACGTTGCGGATGGATGTACCCCGATCTGCGTCAAATATATCACCGGAAGGTGACCCCTCCTGCTTTTGGTTGTTGTAGCACGCCGAACAGACGATGTCTCACGTCGAAAAGACCAGCGGCTCAGACCCGCTCAAACGTGGTCAACATATATATATATATCAGTTTATTAGCATTCTTGATGTGTGCACACCACACCGCCTGATTTCTTGAGTATTGCATACCATCAAGATGATACCAAGTCCTGTGACACGCACATCTCGTTTAGCCTTTCGTGGCAGGGACTGCAACACCAATAAAGTTCGTTCTCGTTAGGATGGGCACTTGAGTACGAAATGTGCTCGTTACTGCGAGTATACTCGGAGTCCGAGTATAATCGTCCGAGGATACTCGGAGTATGAAACGTACTGGGAGCATCTGTGATTGTTCGTATTGTTAAGGAAATTTTTACCAGGTACCAGGTACAGCAGTACCAGGTGCGCATTTATGCTGCTTCTTTCTTGCGATGTTTTGTCACCGTATGTAGTACGCGCGACCGAAGTATCACACACAGCTTGCAAAGTATGAATTTCGACGAAATCCTCGATTTCACAGCTGTTGTTTTGGATTTGTATAAATACATACGTACTGCTGTACATGGTATCAATACGAATGTGTACATATTGATGTATGTATCATATGTACATGCTCTGCATCATAATGTACTTATCTCTGTGTCGTGGTTTTGTTACCACAGAGCTTGTATCTCTCTATTAATAGGATTGGTGATTCGGCCCGGACACTGGGCGTTCTTGGTGTCGACGGGTAAAAAGAGAACGTTTAAATGTTTAGAATACACACACACCTGATGGTGCCAAAAATATACATGCAAAATATATAAAAACAGAGCCACAGAGCAACGAAGGGTTGCGAAAATATTGTGAGCTGCATCATGCCATTAATTGACGTATATAACCTTCATACTCAAATTTATTTTGGAAAAAGTGCACGCTGTGCGCGCGGACCACTGCCTCCACTGTGGAGATATCGTATCTACGAGGTAGCAAAATATCAGCTCTTGTTTGTCTCTGCTCGCCCGAGATTAGTGCTGTTCTCGGGATAGGTTTTGAGGTGTGATCTCACACTACAGCAGCAGTGCCTCGTCGTGGTCATGTGTCGTATGATCGTATGATACTGTGTATGTATGCAAGCTGTACTGTTGTTGTTCTCATCACCAAAAATGTTGTCAATGGTCATAGGACAGGCTGCAATAAATAACGCTGAGGGGAAGAACACCTCACAGAAACCCAAAACACACGCAAAGCAATACGAAGCACACATCATAACTGAAGCACGTCGTACACTTCAAACAAGAGAATAGCGAACCAGAGTATATACGTACATACGCACCAATATATTACTGCAGTGGGTGCCTCTTCTACAAAATAGCGGATGCTAGATGTTTGATAAAGATCACACTCCCGGTGCGCAGATATGTAACCCATATATACGTATATACCTGGGTAGCAGATGGCTTCCATGGCATAGAGGAGAGAGGAAATGGTATTGTACCAGGCCGTTAGCCGCTGGGCTGTTGGGAGACAGTGATGAGTAAGACACGAAGTTTATTGTACTATGGACGCGCAACATCGTGCTGGGCCGTTGGATTGGTGTTGACGGCCACCTGTAAAGCGAGAACCTCGCCGCCGGCGCTTGGCAGTGTCCTCCTTTAAGTCCCGAATTTGGCGGGGTGTCCCTTTTTTTTTGTCATGTGCCCTTTCCCTTACTTACGGTTCCTACCATGCACCCGTGAAGTAGGAACATCAATAATCCCAACGCTTACTATTTGCACCTTGAGTCGCAGGCACACACTCTGGTGATTCCATAGATCTAGACTGCCCTGCCTAAAGCACGATCATGATATTTACGAACTCCGCGCGATGTCGACGGCTAGATCGCCGCCTTTCCAGATGGGGGTGCCTAAGTAGTCGACTTGTTGGCTTGTTGGCACCCCTGTTACAGTTCGCTGCGGTGGTGTCAACTTTGATCTATCGTGTTAGATTTGCCAGAAAGCACAAGGCCTCAGTTTTAGTCCCCGAGAGTGTCAGCCCGACCGCCGAGAAAATGGGGGCGATATTTGTTGTCGTCTCCTCAAGGCTTGCTGCCGACCTAAATAATTTTACCGCATCGTCAGCGTACCTACTTTTTCACGCGAGGGGTTTCCAATGTTTCCGTGCCAGTTGCCATGCTGTTTGAACAAAACTCGTTATATCCGCATCGCTCGTTGCTGCATAGACTGCGCTAAATTCTTGCGTGGCCGTGTTGGCTATCTTCTAATATGCCTGGTACGGAGTAAAGCGACTGTCCGCCAAGAAATACACGCATGAAAAAAGAAACGAGGATCACTTTAACCCACCACATCCCTTCCTGTTGGTCGCCCCCACTTCATGCTCCACCTTGAACCTGCAGGCGATGGACCGAAGACCGAGGACCAACCCACTGCCGTATCAAGGGACGCACCAAGTGACGCACCATGTGACGCACCAGGTGCCGCACCAAGCGATGCTCCTGAACCGGAGCCGACAGCGGCGACCGAAGATGCCGCCCCCGAACCGGCGGCGACGGCCCTGGAAGAGGTTTCGAGTCCAACTGAGGTGACGCGCGCAGAGACCGAGGTGGTGGCCGAAGAACGCGCACCACCACCAGCGGCGGCTCCGGTCGAGGGTACTGCTTCGATCGACTCGGAATCGCCTTTGGGCGAGGAGGAGACAGTGCACGTCGAGCCTGCAGTCGAGCTTTTCGAGGCGGAAGAACCGACGGCCATCAAAGTGGGGGACGCCGTAGTCAGCGAGGAGACCGAGGCAGAGGCTGTGTTAGACACGGGGGCCGCAACGGAGGTGGCAGCGGTGGGGGAGGAAGAAGAAGCTACCCCCGCTGGTGAGTGGTCTATTCTTTTATGATAAACTATTGAATTTTTCAGTGTGATTTGCGGGCGTGCGGACATGTAGGTGTCGACCGATGCGAGGGTGTAGTCATTCCTGTTTTCTATTGGCCGTACATGCAGGCGCTTTCAAGGGAGACAATGCCGTATTGTACGTAGAATCGATGCAGTTTCAACTGTCTGATTTTCGTTCGAATCACGCTAAGGATTTCAAAGTGAAATATCATTCTCAGCCATGGCCACAAACATGCTTTTGGCTCCGGAGTGGGAAATTATCAGGCTAACGTGGCGTATGTGGTAGGCTTAGCCTGCGTCACACCACACAAAAAAGCATGGGACCATAACGCCTGACGCAAGTTGTATGGGTTGCTTCCCAGTTGACGCATACATACAGGCTGGTTCAACTTTAACGACTCATATTTATTCCCCGGCCATAGTCTACGCGGTTGATTCGGGTGAGACCCTGAATTTTTGCACACATATTCTGTGAGCCCTTTCTATTATTTCGAGGAACAGTGACCCCCCCCCCCCCCCACCAGTTTGGTTTGCCATTTGGGGATGTTTTGGGAGATTCGGACCACATTGGATCCAATATTATGGACGAAATTTTAAAATGAAAGCAAACGCCGCTGCTAGAAAGCTTGAATTTCAGGGTCTGACTCGAAAGAACGGTGTGGACATTGTGATTTTGTGTGGAAACGTGTATAATTTACGTCGTTGCCTTGAAATACTTAGTTTCAGCGGAGGATTGATGTTTGACCTTAAACATTACTTGGTATCGACCCTACGCAGTCAATTCTTCGAGAATTTGCGCCAAGCCATTGACAAACATGTCTATTAATAGGAAAACCTAGAACCGGCTCGGTTAGACAAATATATAAATACAAGTCGTTTCTTGCTACGGAAACGCCTGCCTATTATTGACCTTTTTGAAGACCTGTGGTTGACCGGGACACATTTTCACCACTACTGTAGCTCCAGCCTAGATTCTTAACAAAAAACTGGCAGCGTCTTCGGTTGTTTACAAGGGTCAGTATGATGCTTTGGGGTAGATATTTGCAAGCGGCATTCGTAGTGGACAACTTTTCGGGCGTTCAGCTTGAACCAGCTCGTACACCGGAGAACATTAACCCGGCGTGAACGTCGTTTTATTTCGCCAATCGAATGACCTCTTGTCGGCGAATCGTTTATCGCCCGCCCCCTCGAAAACATAACGATGACAAAATGGGGCGACTTTACGTCGTATACAACCGTACAACGTGTAGACAGTGTGGGTGTGAGCGCGTGTGTCAGGGAAAAATCTATGCGGGTGGCATCAAAGTACGATACCACAGGATTCCTTACCACGGGTGATGGAGAACGCAACTATGACAATGCGGGGCGTCTAGCCTTATCCGTCTTCCACCCACCCTCGTGAAGGGTCGCAGGTGTAATCGAATTATTAATTTACTGTGTTCGCATGACCTCCCGCTGTTTGACCTTCCAGCTTGAT
Organism: Saccharina japonica; assembly: GCA_008828725.1. Classification (NCBI taxonomy): domain Eukaryota; class Phaeophyceae; order Laminariales; family Laminariaceae; genus Saccharina; species Saccharina japonica. The sequence continues at coordinate 31,524 of MEHQ01000476.1, read as the reverse complement.
GCTGAGTAGTTTAAAACGATTAATTTCGAAGTAATTTCATATGACGCCGCTCATAGCACGCTTTCCCATCGATATGTTCCCCACCGTTCTCCGTTGGTTGCCCGTAGAAGACGAGCTTGTGCTCGAGGAACCACCTACTGCCGCACCTGCAGACCCCATTCCTGAATCATCGGTGACGACTCCAGAGGAGGCAACAAGTGTAACCGAGGCTACGACACCGGCTACCGACGAGACCGTCCCAGAACAAGCAGCAGCAGCTGAAGCGATCATCGCTGATAGTACTGCTGCGGCCGACAACTCGTCTGAGACGCTCGCGGCTGAGGAAGAACCAGCGATTGTCCGGACTGTGGTTGAGCCAGTGGAGGCTGAAGAGGCGGCAGTTGTGGACGTCGTGGACACCGTGGCGACAGGGGAAATTGAGGCCCAGGCTGAACTAGACGCGGAGTCTGAGGTGGAGACGGCTGTGCCTGCCGCCCTGACCCCGGTCGACGATGTTGCGCCGACCGAGGTAGCTGCTGTGGCCGACAACTCGTCCGATAAGCCTTCAGGAGAACAGGAATCAGCAACCGTTGAGGCTGCGGCCGAGCCATTGGAGGCCGATAAGCCAGCGGTGGTGGACGACTCTGTGGTGACCAGGGAGATCGAAGCTGGTATTGTGGTAGACGCGGGGCCCGAAGTAGAAGTGGCGGTGGTCGCCGAACCGACCTCGGCCAAGTATACTGGTCCGACGGAGGCAGCCCCTGCGGTCGATGACTCGGCCGATACTTCTGCAGGCGAGGAAACACCAGCGACCGTGGAGAATCTGGGCGAGCCAGTGGAGGCTTCAGAGTTGGCGGCAGTGGAATGTGTTGACGCTGGGGCGACCGAGGGTATCGAGGCCGAGAATGCAGTAGCCGCGGATTCTGAAGAGAAGGTAGCGGGCGTCCCCGTTTTAGATTATTTGTGGAATTTATGCGATTCGTGTGTATCCGAGGATGCTGCTTCGACCAAGACAGCTGCTTCCAACGACGAGCCGCTCGGGTCACCCACCGGCAAGGAGGAAGTAGCGATCGTCGAGGCTGAGGCTGAGCCAGTGAAGGCGAAAAAATCAGTGGATGTGGTCGCTTTTGACTCTATGGCGACCGAGGAGATCGATGTTGGGGTTGTGGAAGACGTGGAGTCCAAAACGAAGGTGTTCATGGTCGCTGAGCCGACGCCGCCTGTGGATGCTGCTCCGACCGTGGCAGCTGCTGCGGCCAAAGACTCGCCCGAAACGTCCGATGATACGGAAGAACTAGCTGCTGTCGAGGCTGTGGCTGGACCAGTGGAGGCTGAAAAGCCGGCCGCCGTGGACGCTGACGATGCTCTGGAGACCAAGGATACCGAGGACGGGGTTGTGGAAGACGCGGGTCATGAACAGGAGGTGTTGGCTGTCGCTACCCCGACCCCGGTCGAGGATGCTGCCACGATCGAGGCAGCTGATACAACGTTTCCCGAGACACTGGCGGATGAGGATGTTTCCGTGGCCAAGGAAATCGAGGCCGGCGTTATAGACGCGGATCCTAAGGCGGATGAAGCGGTGGTCGTAGCGCCGACCTCGGTCGAAGATGCTGCTGCGACTGAGGCTGTTACTGTGGCGATCGAATCGCCCGAGACACTTGCCGTTGAGGAAGAACCTGTGGTCGTCGAAGATGAGGTTGTGCCACCAACTGTAGAGCCAGAGGTGGTGGACGGTGTGGACGCCGTGGTGACCGGGGAGCCCGAGGCCGAGGTTGCAGAAGGTGCAGACTCTGCGGAGTCTGAGTTTGTGGTGGTCACTGCCGCGACCCCTGCTGAGGATGCTTCTCCGATCGAGTCAGCTGCTGTCGCTGACGACTCGCCTGAGACGACGGCGGTTGAGGTTGGACCCGTGGTCATGGAGGCTGTGCCTGAACCGGTGGAGACTGAACCGCCGGTGGCCGTGGATATTGTCGGCGCTGTGGTTACCAGGGAGATCGAGGAGGAGGTCGTAGAAGACGGCAAGTCTGAGGAGGAGGAGGAGGAGGAGGAGGAGGGGGCGGTGCTCGAATCGCCGACCCTGGTGGAGAATACTACTTCGATCGAGCAAGCTGCTGCGGGGATTGCCTCGTCTGAGGAACCCGCCGTTGGGGACGAATCATTGGCCTGCGAGGATCTGACTGACGCCATCGAAACTGAGAGGACAGCGGTCGTGAACGTCATCGATGCTGTGGTTCCCAGGGAGACCGAGGGCGATATTGTGGAAGACGCGGCGTGTGAGGAGGAGATGGCGGCGGTCGCTACCCCCACCCCTGTTGACGATGCTGCTTCAGTCGAACCAGGTGTCGTCGTCGAAGACGTAACCGAGACAACCACGGTTGAGGATATACCTGTGGTCGTGGAAGATGTGGTGAAACCGGTTGAGGCTGAACAGCCAACGGTTGTGGACGTTGTCGACGCTGTGGCGACCAGGGATATCGAGGATGAGGTTATGCAAGACGCCGTGTCTGAGGAGGAAGTGGAGGTGGTCGCTTCCCTGACGTCGGCCGAGGAAACTGCTCCCACCGACACAGCTTGTGTAGCGGTTCCCTTACCCGAGGAGGTCGTTGTTCAAGATGCACCTGGCGCCCTCGACAGTGTGGCTGAGGCGGTGGTGGCTGAAGAGCCGTCGGTTGTCGACGCTGCAGCTCCTGTGGTAACCAGGGAGCTCGAGGCCGATATTGCGAAAGGTGCGGAGCCAGAGGTGGACGAGAAGGTGGTCACAGCTCCGGACCCGGCCGAGAATGCTACTCCGATCGAGCCAGCTGCTGTCGCTGTTGACTCACCCGAGTGTACTGCCGTTGGGGATGAACCTGCGGCTGTTGAGACTGTAGCTGTGTCTGTGGAGACTGTGGAGCCCGCAGTCGTGGACACTGTTGAGACTCCAGCTACCAGGGACATCAACGTTGCGATTGTAGAAGACGTGGGGTGTGAGGAGGACGTGGCGGTGGTCACTGGCCCCACCCCGGCTATGGATGCTGCTTCGATTGAACCAGCTGTCGTTGCTGACGACTCAACCGAGACAACCGCGGTTGAGGATACATCCGTGATCGTGGAGGCTGTGGCTGAACCGGTCGAGGCTGAACAAACAACGGACATGGACACTGTGGAGATCGCGAATATCGAGGATGAGGTTGTGAAAGACACCGTTCCTGAGGAAGAGGTAGCGGTGGTCGCTGTGCTGACCCCGGTCGACGAAGCTTCTCCCATCGACACAGCCTCTGTGACCGATGCCTTACCGGAGCAGGCCGTTGTTGAGGATGAACCTGCTGCCGTTGAGGCTGTGGCTGACTCAGTAGAGCCTGAAGAGCCGGCGGCTATGACCGTTGTTGCCTCTGCGGTGGCCAGGGAGATCGAGGCCGACCTTGTGAAAGACGCGGAGCTGGAGGTGGACAAGGCGGTGGTCGTCACTGCGACCCCGGTCGAGGATTCTGCTCCGATCGAGCCAGCCGCTGTCGCTGATGACTCTTTCGAGACTCCTGTCGTTGAGGATGAATCCGCGGTTGCCGAGGCCGTGGATGTTTCTGTGGAGACTGTGGAGCCTGCAGTCATGAACGGTGTTGAGACTCCGGTCCCCAGGGACATCGATGTGGCGGTTGTGGATAATGCGGCGTGTAAGGAGGAGGTGGCGGTGGTCGCTGGCGCCACCCCGGCTGAGGAAGCTGCTTGGATGGAGCCAGCTGTCGTCGTTGAAGACGTAACCGAGACAGCGGCTCTTGAGGATACACCCGTGGTCGTGGAGGCCGTGGCTGAACCGGTGCAAGCTGAACAGCCAACGGTCGTGGACGTTGTCGACGCTGTGGAGATCGGGGAGATCGAGGATGTGGCTGTGGAAAACGCCGTGCCTGAGGAGGAGGTGTCGGTGGTCGCTCCCCCCACCCCATCTGACGAAGCTGCTTCCATCGACACAGCCTCTGTCGTCGATGCCTCACCGGAGGAGGCCGTTGTTCAGGGGGAATCGACTGCCGTCGAGGCTATGACTGAGTCAGTGGAGACTGAAGAGCCTACGACGGTGGACGTTGCCCTGTCTGTGATGACCAAGGAGATCGAGGCCGATATTGTGGAAGACGCAGTGCCAGAGGTGGACGAGGCGGTGGTCACAGCTCCGACCCCGGCCGAGGATACTGCTCCGAACGAGCAAGTTGATGATGCTGTCGACTCGCCCGAGACTCCTGCCGTTCAAGATGAGCTCGCGGTTGTCGAGAGTGTAGCTGTATCTCTGGACACAGTGGAAGCCGCGGTCGTGGACGTTGTTGGGACTCCGGTTACCAAGGGCATCGACGTGGCAGTTGTGGAAGACACCGCGTGTGAGGAGGAAGTGGCGGTGGTCGCTGCCTCCACCCCTGCGGACGAAGCTTCTCCTGTCGACAAAGCCACTGTGGCCGATGCCTTACCGGAGGAGACCGTTGTTGAGGGTGAACCTGCTACCGTCGAGACTGTGGTTGAGCCAGTAGAGACTGAAGAGCCAGCTGCCGTGGACGTTGCCACTTCTGTGGTGACCAGGGAGATCGAGGCTGAGACTGTGGACGACGCGGTGCCAGAGGTGGACGAGACGGTGGTCGTCACTCCGACCTCGACCGAGGATACTGCCTTGATCGCGCCAGCCGTTGTCTCTGATGATTCGCCCGAGACTCCTGCCGTTCAAGATGAGCTCGCGGTCGTCGACAGTGTGACTGTGTCTGTGGAGACTGGTGAGACCGCGGTGGGGGACGTTGTCGAAACTCCGGTTACCAGGGACATCGACTCGGCGGTTGTGGAAGACGCGGCGTGCGAGGAGGAAGTGGCGGTGGTCGCTGCCTCCACCCCTGCGGACGAATCTTCTCCTGTCGACAAAGCTACTGTGGCCGATGCCTTACCGGAAGAGACCGTTGTTGAGGGTGAACCTGCTACCGTCGAGACTGTGGTTGAGCCAGTAGAGACTGAAGAGCCAGCTGCCGTGGACGTTGCGGCTTCTGTGGTGACCAAGGAGATCGAGGCTGAGACTGTGGAAGACGCGGAGTCAGAGGTGGACGAGATGGTGGTCGTCACACCGACCTCGACCGAGGATACTGCTGCGATCGAGCCAGCCGCTGTCTCTGATGATTCGCCCGAGACTCCTGCCGTTCAAGATGAGCTCGCGGTCGTCGACAGTGTGGCTGTATCTGTGGAGACTGGTGAGACCGCGGTGGGGGACGTTGTCGAGACTCCGGTTACCAGGGACATCGACGTAGAGGTTGTACAAGACGCGGCGTGCGAGGAGGAGGAGGTGGCGGTGGTCGCTGCCTCCACCCCTGCGGACGAATCTTCTCCTGTCGACAAAGCCACTGTGGCCGATGCCTTGCCGGAGGAGGCCGTTGTTGAGGGTGAACCTGCTACCGTCGAGACTGTGGTTGAGCCAGTAGAGACTGAAGAGCCAGCTGCCGTGGACGTCGCCACTTCTGTGGTGACTAGGGAGATCGAGGCTAAGACTGTGGAAGAAGCAGAGCCAGAGGTGGACGAGACGGTGGTCGTCACTCCGACCTCGACCGAGGGGACTGCTGCGATCGAGCCAGCCGCTGTCTCTGACGATTCGCCCGAGACTCCTGCCGTTGAAGATGAGCTCGCGGTCGTCGACAGTGTGGCTGTGTCTGTGGAGACTGGTGAGACCGCGGTGGCAGACGTTGTCGAGGCTCCGGTTACCAGAGACATCGACGTGGCGGTTGTAGAAGACGCGGCGTGCCAGGAAGGCATGACGGTGGTCGCTGACGTCACCCCGATTGAGGACGCTACCTCGATCGAACCAGCTGTCGTCGTCGAAGACGTCACCGAGACAACCACTGTTGAGGATTTACCTGTGGTAGTGGAGGTTGTGGCCAAACCGGTGGAGGCTGAACAGCCAACGGTCGTGGACATTGTCGACCCCGTGGAGTTCGGGGAGGCCGAGAGCGAGGTTGTGGAAGACGCCGTGCCTGAGGAGGGCGTAGCAGTGGGCGTATCCCCCACCCCGGCTGACGAAGTTTCTCCCATCGACACAGCCACTGTGGCCGATTCCTCACCGGAGGAGGTCGTTGTTGAGGGTGGACCGGTTGCTGCCGAGGCTGTGACTGAGTCAGTGGAAACTGAAGAGCCGGCGACGGTAGAGGTTTCTACTTCTGTGGTGACCAGTGAGGTCGAGGCCGAGGTTGTGGAAGACGCGGAGCCAGAGGTGGACGAGATGGTGGTCGTCGCTCCGACTCCGGCCGAGGATACTGCTTCGATCGAGCCAGCCGCCGTTTTTGACGAATCGCCCGAGACTCCTGTCGTTGAAGCTGAGCCCGCGGCAGTAGACTCTGTGGTTGTGTCTGTGGAGACTGTAGGATCCGCGGTCGTGGACGTTGTTGAGACTCCGGTTACCAGGGACATCGACGTGGCGGTTGTGGAAGACGCGGCGTGTGAGGAGGAGGTGGCGGTGGTCGCTCCCCCCACCCCTGAGGACGAAGCTTCTCCGGTCGACAAAGCCACTGTGGCCGATTCCTTACCGGAGGAGGCCGTTGTTGAGAGTGAACCTGCTACCGTCGAGACTGTGGTTGAGCCAGTAGAGACTGAAGAGCCAGCGGCCGTGGACGTTGCGGCTTCTGTGGTGACTAGGGAGGTCGAGGCTGAGACTGTGAAAGACACGGAGCCAGAGGCGGACGAGGCGGTGGTCATCGTTTTGTCCTCGACCGAGGATACTGCTTCGATCGAGCCAGCCGCTGTCTCTGATGATTCGCCCGAGACTCCTGCCGTTGAAGATGAGCTCGCGGTCGTCGACAGTGTGGCTGTGTCTGTGGAGACTGGTGAGACCGCGGTGGTGGACGTTGTCGAGGCTCCGGTTACCAGGGATATCAACGTAGCGGTTGTAGAAGACGCGGCGTGCGAGGAAGACATGGCGGTGGTCGCTGACGTCACCCCGACTGATGACGCTACCTCGATCGAACCAGTTGTCGTCGTCGAAGATGTCACCGAGACAACCACTGTTGAGGGTTTACCTGTGGGAGTGGAGGTTGTGGCCAAACCGGTGGAGGCTGAACAGCCAACGGTCGTGGACATTGTCGACCCCGTGGAGATTGGGGAGGCCGAGAGCGAGGTTGTGGAAGACGCCGTGCCTGAGGAGGGCGTAGCAGTGGGCGTATCCCCCACCCCGGCTGACGAAGTTTATCCCATCGACACAGCCACTGTGGCCGATTGCTCAACGGAGGAGGTCGTTGTTGAGAGTGAACTGGCTGCTGCCGAGGCTGTGACTGAGTCAGTGGAGACTGAAGAGCCGGCGACGGTAGATGTTTCAGCTTCTGTGGTGACCAGTGAGGTCGAGGCCGAGGTTGTGGAAGACGCGGAGCCAGAGGTGGACGAGATGGTGGTCGTCGCTCCGACTTCGGCCGAGGATACTGCTTCGATCGAGCCAGGCGCCGCCGCTGACGACTCGCCCGAGACTCCTGTCGTTGAAGCTGAACCCGCGGCAGTCGATTCTGTTGTTGAGACTCCGGTTACCAGGGACATCGACGTGGCTGTTGTGGAAGACGCCGCATGTGAGGAGGAGGTGGCGGTGGTCGCTCCCCCCACCCCTGCGGACGAAGCGTCTTCTATCGACACAGCCACTGTGGCCGATGCCATACCCGAGGAGGTCGTTGTTGAGGGTGAACCTGCTGCCTTGGAGACTGTGGCTGAGCCGGTGGAAACTGAAGAGCCAGCTGCCGTGGACGTTGCGGCTCCTGTGGTGACCAGTGAGGTCGAGGCCGAGATTGTGGAAGACACGGAGCCAAAGGTGGACGCGACGGTGGTCGTTGCTGCGGCCTCGGTCGACGATACTGTTCCGATTGAGCAGGTGGCCGTCACTGAGGTTTCGCTCGAGACTCCTGCCGTTGAAGTTGAACCTGCGGTCGTCGAGAGTGTGGCTGTGTCTGTGGAGACTGTAGAATCAACTGTCGTGGACGTTGCTGAGACGGCGGTTACCAGGGACATCGATGTGGCGGTTGTGGAAGACGCGAAGTGTGAGGAGGAGGTGGCGGTGGTCGCTGCCCCCACCCCTGCGGACGAAGCTGCTTCTATCGACACAGCCACTGTGGCCGATGCCTTACCGCAAGAGGCCGTTGTTGAGAGTGAACCTGCTGCCTTGGAGACTGTGGCTGAGCCGGTGGAAACTGAAGAGCCAGCTGCCGTGGACGTTGCCGCTCCTGTGGTGACTAGGGACGTTGAGGCCGAAATTGTGGAAATCGCGGAGCCAGACGTGGCCAAGACGGTGGTCGTCGCTCCGATCTCGGCCGAGGACCCTGCTTCGATTGAGCAGGCGGCTGTCACAGAGGATTCGCCCGAGACTCCTGCCATTGAAGTTGAACCTGCGGTCGTCGAGAGTGTGGCTCTGTCTATGGAGACAGTAGAATCCGTGGTCGTAGACGTTGTTGAGACTGAGGTTACCAGGGACATCGACGTGGCGGTTGTGGAAGAGGAGGTGGCGGTGGTCGCAGCCCCCACCCCTGCGGACGAAGCTGCTTCTGTCGACACAGCCACTGTGGATGATGCCTTACCCGAGGAGGCCGTTATTGAGGGTGAACCTGCTACCTTGGAGACTGTGGCTGATCCAGTGGGGACTGAAAATCCAGCTGCCGTTGACGTTGCCGCTCCTGTGGTGACCAGTGAGGTCGAGGCCGAAATTGTGGAAGACGCAGAGCCAGAGGTGGACGAGATGGTGGTCGTCGCTTTGTCCTCGGCCGAGGATACTGCTCCGATTGAGGAGGCGGCCGTCACTGAGGATTCGCCCGAGACTCCTTCCGTTGAAGGTGAACCTGCGGTTGTTGAGAGTGTGGCTGTGTCTGTGGAGACTGTAGAATCCGCGGTCGTGGACGTTGCTGAGAATACGGCTACCAGGGACATCGATGTGGCCGTTGTGGAAGACGCGACGTGTGAGGAGGAGGTGGCGGTGGTCGCGGCCCCCACCCCTGCGGACGAAGCTGCTTCTATCGACACAGCCACTGTGGCCGATGCCGTACCGGAAGAGGCCGTTGTTGAGAGTGAACCTGCTGCCTTGGAGACTGTGGCTGAGCCAGTGGAGACTGCAGAGCCAGCTGCCGTGGATTTTGCCGCTCCTGCGGTGACCGGGGACGTTGGCGCCGAGATTGTGGAAGACGCGGAGCCAGAGGTGGCCGAGACGGTGGTCGTTGCTCCGATCTCGGCCGGGGACCCTGCTTCGATTGAGCAGGCGGTCGTCACTGAGTATTCGACCGAGACTCCTGCCGTTGAAGTTGAACCTGCGGTCGTCGAGAGTGTGGCTGTGTCTGTGGAGACTGTAGAATCTGCGGTCGTGGACGTTGTTGAGACTCCGGTTACCAGGGACATCGACGTGGCGGTTGTGGAAGACGCGACGTGTGAGGAGGAGGTGGCGGTGGTCGCAGCCCCCACCGCTGAGGACGAAGCTGCTTCTATCGACACAGTCTCTGTGGCCGATGCCTTACCGGAAGAGACCGCTGTTGATGTTGAACCTGCTGCCTTGGAGACTGTGGCCGAGCCGGTGGAGACTGAAGAGCCAGCTGCCGTGGACGTTACCGCTTCTGCAGTGACCAGGGAGGTCGTTGTCGAGGTTGTGGAAGACGCGGAGCCAGAGGTGGACGAGACGGTGGTCGTCGCTCCGACCCCGGTCCGGGATACTGCTCCGATTGAGGAGGCCGCCGTCACTGAGGATTCGCCTGAGACTCCTTCAGTTGAAGTTGAACCTGCTGTCGTCGAGAGTGTGGCTGTGTCTGTGGAGACTGTGGAGTCTGCCGTCGTGGACGTTGTTGAGACTCCGGTTACCAGGGACATCGACGTGGCGGTTGTTGAAGACGCGACGTGTGAGGAGGAGGTGGCGGTGGTCGCTGCCCCCACCCCTGCGGACGACGCTGCTTCTATCGACAAAGCCACTGTAGCCGACGCCGTACCCGAGGAGGCCGTTGTTGAGAGTGAACCTGCTACCGTCGAGACTGTGGTTGAGCCAGTGGAGACTGAAGAGCCAGCTGCCGTGGAAGGTGCCGCTTCTGCAGCGATCAGGGAGGTCGAGACCGAGGTTATGGAAGACGCGGAGCCAGAGGTGGACGAGACGTTGGTCGTCGCTGCAACCTCGGCCGAGGATACTGTTCCGGTTGAGGAGGCCGCCGTCACTGCTGATTTGCCTGAGACTCCTGCCGTTGAAAGTGAACCTGCTGTCGTCGAGAGTGTGGCTGTGTCTATGGAGACTGTAGAATCTGCGGTCGTTGACGTTGTTGAGACTCCGGTTACCAAAGACATCGACGTGGCGGTTGTTGAAGACGCGACGTGTGAGGAGGAGGTGGCGGTGGTCGCTGCCCCCACCGCTGAGGACGAAGCTGCTTCTATCGACGCAGCCACTGTGGCCGATGCCTTGCCGGAAGAGGCCGTTGTTGAGGGTGAACCTGCTGCCTTGGAGACTGTGGCTGATCCGGTGGAGACTGAAGAGCCAGCTGCCGTGGACGTTGCCGCATTTGCAGTGACCAGAGAGGTCGTTGTCGAGATTGTGGAAGACGCGGAGCCAGAGGTAGACGAGACGGTGGTCGTCGCGCCGACCCCGGTGGAGGGTGCTGCTCCGATTGAGGAGGCTGCCGTCACTGAGGATTCGCCCGAGACTCCTTCCGTTGAAGTTGAACCTGCTGTCGTCGAGAGTGTGGCTGTGTCTGTGGAGACAGTAGAATCAACGGTCGTGGACGTTGTTGAGACTCCGGTTACCAGGGACATCGACGTGGCGGTTGTGGAAGACGCGACGTGTGAGGAGGAGGTGGCGGTGGTCGCAGCCCCCACCCCTGCGGACGAAGCTGCTTCTATCGACGCAGCCACTGTGGCCGACGCTTTACCCGAGGAGGCCGTTGTTGAGAGTGAACCTGCTACCTTGGAGACTGTGGCTGATCCAGTGGGGACTGAAAATCCAGCTGCCGTTGACGTTGCCGCTCCTGTGGTGACCAGTGAGGTCGAGGCCGAAATTGTGGAAGACGCAGAGCCAGAGGTGGACGAGATGGTGGTCGTCGCTTTGTCCTCGGCCGAGGATACTGCTCCGATTGAGGAGGCGGCCGTCACTGAGGATTCGCCCGAGACTCCTTCCGTTGAAGGTGAACCTGCGGTTGTTGAGAGTGTGGCTGTGTCTGTGGAGACTGTAGAATCCGCGGTCGTGGACGTTGCTGAGAATACGGCTACCAGGGACATCGACGTGGCGGTTGTGGAAGACGCGACGTGTGAGGAGGAGGTGGCGGTGGTCGCAGCCCCCACCCCTGCGGACGACGCTGCTTCTTCCAACGAAGCCACTGTGACCGACGCCTTACCCGAGGAGGCCGTTGTTGAGGGTGAACCTGCTACCGTCGAGACAGTGGGTGAACTAGTGGAGACTGCAGAGCCAGCTGCCGTGGACGTTGCCGCTTCTGCAGCGATCAAAGAGGTCGAGGCCAAGGTTACGGAAGACGCGGAGCCAGAGGTGGACGAGCCGGTGGTCGTCGTTGCAACCTCGGCCCAGGATACTGTTCCGGTTGAGGAGGCTGCCGTCACTGTTGATTCGCCTGAGACCCCTGCCGTTGAAGTTGAACCTGCTGTCGTCGAGAGTGTGGTTGTGTCTGTGGAGACTGTGGAATCTGCGGTCGTGGACGTTGTTGAGACTCCGGTTACCAGGAACATCGACGTGGCGGTTGTGGAAGACGCGACGTGTGAGGAGGAGGTGGCGGTGGTCGCTGCCCCCACCGCTGAGGACGAAGCTGCTTCTATCGACGCAGCCACCGTGGCCGATGCCTTACCGGAGGAGGCCGCTGTTGAGAGTGAACCTGCTGCAGTCGAGACTGTGGCTGATCCGGTGGAGACTGCAGAGCCAGCTGCCGTGGACGTTGCCGGTTCTGCAGTGACCAGAGAGGCCGTGGCCGAAAGTGTGGAAGACGCGGAGCCAGAGGTGGACGAGACGGTGGTCGTCGCGCCGACCCTGGTCGAGGATACTGCTCCGATTGAGGAGGCGGCTATCAATGAGGATTCGCCCGAGACTCCTTGCGTTGAAGTTGAACCTGCTGTCGTTGAGAGTGTGGCTGTGCCTGTGGAGACTGTAGAATCTGCGGTCGTGGACGTTGTTGAGACTCCGGTTACCAGGGACATCGACGTGGCCGTTGTGGAAGACGCGACGTGTGAGGAGGAGGTGGCCGTGGTCGCTGCCCCCACCCCTGCGGACGACGCTGCTTCTGTCGACGCAGCCACTGTGGCCGATGCCTTACCCGAGGAGCTCGTTGTTGAGAGTGAACCGGCTGCAGTCGAGACTGTTGCTGAGCCGGTGGAGATGGAAGAGCCAGCTGCCGTGGACGTTGCCGCTTCTGCAGCGATCAGGGAGGTCGAGGCCGAGGTTATGGAAGACGCGGAGCCAGAGGTGGACGAGACGGTGGTCGTCGCTGCAACCTCGGCCGAGGATTCTGCTTTGATCGAGTCTGCTGCTGTTGCTGACGACTCGCTCGAACATGCTGCCGTTGGGGATGAACCTGCGGTAGTCGAGAGTGTGGTTGTACCTGTGGAGACTGTGGAGCCCGCGGCAGTGGATGCGGTTGGGATTGCGGCTACCAGGGCCATCGATGTCGAGGCGGTTGATGACGCGACGTGTGAGGAAGAGATGGCAGCGGTCGCTGCCCCCACCCCTGCGGAGGAAGCTGCTTCAAGTGAACCAGCTGACATCGTCGTAGACTTAACCGAGGCAACCGCCGTTGAAAATACAATCGCGGCCGTGGAGGCTGTGGTTGAACCGGTGGAGGCTGAAGAGCCAACGGTTGTGGATGTTGTCGACGCTGTGGTGACCGGGGAGGTCGAGGACGAGGTTCCGGAAGGCGTCCTGCCTGAGGAGGAGGTGGCCGTGGTTGCTGGTTTAACCCCGGTTGACGAAGCTGCTACCATCGACACAGCCTGTGTGACGGATGCGCTACCCGAGAAGGCTGTCGTTGAGGAGGAAACTGCTACCGTCGAGGCTGTGGCTGAGTCAGTGGGGACTGAAGAGCCGGTGGTCGTGGACGTTGCCGCTTCTATGGTGCCCAGGGAGATCGATGCCGGTATTGCGAAATACGCAGAACCTGTGGTGGGCGAGGGAGAGGTTGTAGCTCCGACCCCGGCCGATGATGCCACTCCGATCGAACCAGCCTCTGTCACCGACGACTCTCCCGAGACTCCTTCCGTTGGGGATGAGCCTGTGGTTGTGAAGGCGTTGGTTATGGCTATGGAGACTGTGGAGCCCGCGGCCGTGGCCGTTGTTGAGACTTCGGTAACCAGGGAGATCGATGTCGAGGTTGTGGAAGAAGCGACGTGTGAGAAGGAAGTGGTGATTGTCGATGCCCCCACCCCTGCTGAGAATGCTGCTTCCATCGAGCCAGCGGCCGTCACCGAAGACGTAACCGAGACAACCTCGGTTAAGGATACAACTGCGGTCGTGGAGGCTGTGGCAGCGCCGGTGGAGATTGAAGAGTCGGTGATCGTGGACGTTGCGGACGCTATGGCGACTAGGGAGATTGAAAATGAGGTTGTGGAAGATGCTCTACCTGAGGAGGAGGTGACGGTGGTCGCTGGCCTTACTCCAGCCGACGAAGCTTCTCCCATCGACACAGCCTCTGTGGCGGACGCCTTACCCGAGGAGACCGTTGTTGAGGATGAACCTGCTGCCGTCGAGGCTGTGGCTGAGCCATTGGAGAAGGAAGAGCCGGTGGCCGTGGACGTTGTCCCTGCTGCGGTAACCAGGGAGATCGAGGCCGAGACTGTGGGAGACACCCCGGCCGATGATGTTGCTCCGATCGAGCCAGCTGCTGTCGAGGGCGACTCGCCCGAGTCCCCTGCCGTTGGCGACGAACCTGCGGTTTTGCATGCAGAGAATGTGGAGCTAGCGGCCGTGGACGTGGTTGGAACTGCAGTTAGCAGAGGCATCGATGTCGAGGTTGCGGATGGCGCGGCGTGTGAGGATGAGGTGATGGTTCTCGCTCCGACCGCTGCTGAGGATATCACTTCCATCGAGCCACTGGCCGTCGCCGAAGATGTAACCGAGATAACCGCGGTTGAGGATTCAACCACGGTCGGGGAGGCTGTGGCTGAACTGGTGGAGGCTGAAGAGCCGTCGGTCGTGGACGTTGTCGACAGTGTAGATGCCGTGGCGACCAAGGAGATCGAGACCGAGGTTGTAAAAGGCGCGGAGATCGACGCGGAGGTGGTGGAGGTCACTGTATCGACTCCGGCGGAGGATGCTACCGACCCGACTGCTGCGGCCGACGACACCACCGAAACTCCCATAGGCGAGGAAGGACCGGCGATTATTGACGCTGTGGCTGGGGATGTGGAAACTAAAGAGACGGTAGCCTTCGACTATGCGGGCGCCACGGTGACCAAGGAAATCGAGTCCGAGGTTGTGGAAGACGATGTTTCTGAGGCGCAAGTGGCGGTGGTCGTCGAGGAATTGGAAGCTGCTAGATTCGGTGAGTGGTTGACGGGAGTTTGATTGACGGTGTTGTATAACGCGTGCGGATACGTGCGGAAGAATACGCGGATCCGTGTATGGATACGTAATCCGAATTGAACTGGAGTTGGTGGTTCAAGGGAAACTACAACGTCCAAGGAAAGCTAGAAGAGTATCGGTTTTGAACACCTGGGCTAGGAAGAACATAGACAAGTATACTTTGGCTGTAGGTTTTCTTCCATTAAACATCGAGGTTACCACGAGCATGGACAGCATGTTGTCTACCTTATAATGCATCCAAACCTTCCTCGTCTTAACCGCTACACAGTCAAGTATGAATTGTTTGTCCCAAACTTATTCACCTGTTTATTTGTGCTGTATTTTTAGGGTAGAACGTAAAACTATGGGGCATTTTGAAGTTCATAGTGTACAGCTCTGTCGTCGTTTAACGGTATTCTCTCAACAATGTCCCCTTGGCGGTACTTGTCTGGCAGTACCTGCGGAAGGAGGACTTTGGGCCGAGGAACACAATACTACAGCTGTTGCTGTTGCCGAGGAGGCCGAGCTTCGAGTTTGCTCGAAGTCTGGAGCTGAGGTTGCGGGGATCGTCGGCGAGAGCGCGATTGCTTGCATTGGTGAGAGGCTGTAGTGCTATGTTGCTGATGTGCTGTGATAGATACGCTGGCGCTATATGACACTTATTATGGACTAACACCGGCGAAGCTGTGAACAACGGCCAAAGTTGTGTCGTCCGGATCTAGGAGGTGTTTGTAGTGTGTGGCATACTAATGGTGATGAATAGACTCGTTTGTCGGTGCGGGTGGGCCTCTAGTTTTTCCTGGACATACGCTTCACCTCGTTCCTGGCGCGTTGCACCAGATGGTTCTACACAGCATACACATACAAACTGATGCGTGGATCGCATTGTGACCTCCCAGAGTCATACTGAGGGCCTATACATCAAATGTTCAGAACGTCGATCGCATGTAAGTATTGATTAATCACCTGCCCGTCTTGACCTCCTGCTCCGCACAATACCTCGTGCCAACTGAAACAGCGGGGAGTGTCAGCTTTGACGACACTGATTCAGAGGGTGTAGCAGATGCGGAGCCCGAAACGAAAGAGCCTGCGGTTGCCGATGGAGTGCCTAATGCCGGTGAGAGTCTTGGGAGACTTTACCTTACCTTACTGATTTGGTCTCATAAAAGCTAATGTTTGCGCATTTGCCGTTGTCGTAGAAGAAAACGGGAACTCGAGAGTACCTGCGTCGCATATTTTAAGCCGAGAAAATGCTCCCCGGGGGGGAATTCGGTAAGATATTTTGAAAATATGCACACCTCATGTCGTCTGTTCTGAACTTGAGATGCTAACTAGAAATTTAAAGCGACTTTTACTTCCGTTGTGTCACCTAACGACCTGTAATTGGTCTTACGGTCTCCAGTGGTTGTCTATTAAACGCTCCTTCGAGATAAGTGTCCAGCACAGGTTGCAGCATTGCGTATGTTTTTTAGCCTCACAACGAATAGTATGTGATCATGTTTTTGTCATGCCCTCATACAATTCTCGATGTGCTCTTCCGCGCGTTTGAGCTGCCTCTCTTTAATCTCTTTAATGAGTGCAACTAGGCGACGTGACCAACGGTAATATCTCCATCAGGGCGCCCGTATTCGACGACGTTTCGCTCCGTACCCTAGTACATCGGCGAAGAAATATCCATCGACTAATTGATTTCGTCTAAACGCCTCCAACCGTTGCCCATGCGACTCTGCAGCGCGAAACAAGATGCCAGAAGAAACACCGCCCGGTTCTGTCGCCGCATGCCATGAGGAGACCCCCGCCATCACCGCGACTACAAGCGCGGATCTTCCTGTGGAGGACAACGCCGCTTATGTCGACAGCTCACCGATTACGCCTGCAGCCGCTACGGCAGACGGTCCTTCGGTAGCGATGTTGGAGGTGAAGAGTGACGACGGCGACAAGTCAGTTCCCGAAGAAGAGGAGGTATCGCGGGAGGTTTCTGTGAGCTCGGGCGTGGAGGTGGGGGTGGAGGTGGCGGCGGTCGCAAACGAAGACGAACTCGCTACTGCTGGTGAGTGGTATGGCAGGACGAGATAACCTTGCTTTGGAGGGTCCTTGACACTGTTTGACAGCACAATGTTTTTACGCCGTCTTGATTATGCATGATATATATAAAAAGGGTGACTGAACTCACACTGCGCGGGGTTTGATAATGAAACCGATCTTGAAATATGCAACGGGTCGTCCGCATCTGTTATGTTGAAATGGGAACGGAATGTTGTAGTTTTCTTGGTGGTTAGGTATATCACACAGTCAATAGCAATACGATGAATGCAGCAACTATATACCAGGTAGTCGTTTAGACATGAAGTACGTTTCATGCACATAATACACTACATCGAAGTTCTAAGCACGTGTCCGTCGACCATGCTTACTTACTCGCCTTCTTCAGTATCTGTGGGAGAAGAGAGAACCACCGACGAAGACCTTGCCGCAACTAGGATCGACGTTTCGGCAGCATCTGCCCAGCTTGCTGCTGATACTATGGCGGCAACCTCGCGGGAAGTGGCATCCGAGGACAACGCTGCGGCGGAAGACGTATTGGACACCACGGGCGCAAAGGGCTTTGCCGTTGGCGCGGCGGTCGCAGCGGTGGAAGCGCCGGTTGATGACCAGGCGGTTGAAGCACCGATGGGCGACGTCATGCCGGACGAGCAGGCAGTAGGTGTCGACGGAGAGGATGAGGGGCAAGCTATGGAGGCGGAATTCGAGGACTACGTCAACGTGCAGCCAATGGTAGACGTCGCCTCTTATGAGACGAGGGCAGCGGATAAAGAAATTGTGGCTGATAAGCCCGCGCACACCGACAGATCTCTTGCCGAGGCGGGGCCGATGGTGATTGAAGCGGTCGTAGAGACCGTGAACGAGGCACCAGTCGATGCCGCCAAGGACGAGCCATCTCCAGACGCCCTGGCTTCCGTGGTCGAAGGTAAGGTGGATAGTTTTGGCTTCGTGATTACATATTGGAGTCCCCGTTCATAAAGCTGAGTTAAAAACGTTCTAGCACGTCACAGGGTGTACCAAACGCACCAACGCTTACCGACTACCGGTGTGTTGAAGGGACATACTCGATGCCCTTCTCTCAAACGTAGCCTCTGTTTCTGATGGTGTTTCAGTAGCTTTGATTTGCCGTGGATAGGTCTGGGCCAAATGTCAACCCACTTGGCTTGGGGCATTACTAGTGCACCCGTCCCACTGAACTGCCGTTCGGGTGATGCGTGCTACGATAGAGATAGCACTTTTGGGGCTGAAATGACTTCTGATTGATTGAGCTCCTTAACCCCAAATCGTCGGACTGTCACTATTGTCATTATTGTCATTATTGTCATTATTGTCATTATTCTGTTTCAATATTGTTCCTTGTTTGCTTCGGCCATGGGATTTTCAATCGGATAGCACTTTTACTTTCCTCCCTTAATGCCCTTAATGATCACTTTGGGGTGAGGTGTAGAGCTCTTCAAGTGACCACCCTTCGAAGGCAAAAACACGGTGCACCTCTACCGTAGCATGCGTCGGGTAGAGAAACACCCTCCTTCAGATCCTTCCCCGATGGTTGGGTAGAGTATAATTTCGGGCCAAGTCTTCTGCGCGCTGATTTTCCTTCCAAGCCGGACAAAATCTGCGTACGTTGCACTTTTAGATATAATTATTGGTAGTTTAGGTGCGACATGTTAACTACAGGGCTGTTGGTATACTTGTACGTCCAATCTCTGTTGTCCATACCAACCCGGCCTGTTCCGTTACTCTCGTCGTTGGTGGATGCTGTATTCCAGAAAACCATTCTCGCCCCAAGGTATACACTTAGTGGCCATATTTGCCAGGATCATAACAAACTGAGGCTCAAGAGAACGTACAACTGCACTGCGACTGACCGAACGTTTTTGCCGTCGTTTCGCCATCGCCCTTTACCGCAAACCCTACAGCGACGTACGAGATCATAGCGAACACAGCCAGCTCTCCACAAGAGGGTGTGACAGCGCTGGTGCCAGAAGGCCCCATCACCGGTTCCACGACGATTGCGACCGAGGTCATGCCCACGGACAAGACGCCTCAGGCGCTCGACGCTCACGATGCGGCTACTGTTAAGGCCTCCTTCGATACGGCCTCGGTGGAGGACGCTGCACTCAAACCGCATGCTACTCCAACTGTCTATCCTACCGTCGAGGGGGAGTCCGCGACGGTTAAGCCAACGGTGGAACAAAGCGTTGCATCTACGGTATTCCGACCCAAGGACTCCCAGGCGCCCGCGGAGGCGACGGGAGAAGATGCGCATCCCACCGTTGCCTCCCAAGAACGCTCTAAGCTCGAGGATCACCCTGCGGCGGAGAAGAGCGGCGAAGCCGTGTCAATCGCTGTTGAAGTGGGCACGATTCCTGTCGAGACCGCCGGGGGCACGGAGGCTGTGCCTGACGCCTCTCCAGTGAAAGGGGCTGCCGCTGTTGAGTCCGTCGTGGACGATACGACCTGTGTCACCGAGAAGGTCACTTCAATCGCCGGACGCCCGCCGGCGCGTGCGGTGCCTGCTGCCGAGTCCGATGCGATGTCAACTGCAAGCACGGACGACGCCAGAGCAGAACGTGAGTTCGACGATGCCACCGCTCGCGCGAAAAAGGAATTGAACTTGATCCAAAAAATGTTCAAGAAGATTTTCAAGAAGAAGGCGAAGCGGAAGCGCTCGTCGAAGAAGAAGGCGGCAGCTTCCAAGGAAAAAGCCCAAGCGGCGGCCGCGGCTAAGAAGGATGGTGGAGAGACTGTTGGGGCAAGGGCGCGAGGGGAAGAGGACTTTCTCGTAAGGATCGCAAAAGAAGCGGAGGCTGAGGTTGGGACTGCGGAAGCAGGGGACGGGGGGGCTTCTTCGAGCTGCGATGAAAGGAAACCGGCAGCCGACGACAGGTCGGCAGTTCAGGGGACAGTCGGAGCTTCTGCTGCGGTGATAAACCAGACGACCATCACGGAGGTTGGTGCAATGGACACTGAATAGGCTTGCGTTGCTTTTTGAAGCTAGCAGCGATGGTTTCCGGTGGAAATCCACCGTTACATTAGTTCCCCGTCAAAATGATCTGAAGCGAGCGTTTATGATATCACTTCCTATTATTTGGCGGGAGGGGTGGAGAACCGGGTTAGAATACGCTGTTACCCTCTTGATCAACGCAGTGGTCTCTGCTGAAATGCCTTTTTTTCGTAAGTAGTTTTGTCGTATATTCTTGAAGCAGCTTCGCCTGTTCGGTTAGCCTCGATCTCGTCACACTGCCGTTGTTCGTCGGCCGATTAGTTATCCGGTGCCCTTCACTCTGCGCGACAGGTTTGTGGCCGCAGAGCGTTTCGACCCGAGTTCGCGCGCGACCTTATTGCCGCGGCTTGGAATCAACACTCTCGCCGTTCGTCGATTATCTCCGCATTGTGCGTAGCTCTTCTCACGATTGCCCTTTCGTCCGAGACGGGTGGTGGAAGTGAGATGGGAGAGGGGGGCGGAGGCGTGTGAATGTCGCACCAAGAGGGTAGTGTTTTGGAGCGGCTGTATCGCAGTCGCGCTTCCAAAGGGGAGCCGGGTAGTCGAGGGCGAGCGTTGTAGTGTGTTTTCGGTGGGATAAGAGAAGTGCATGCATTTTCCGAGTGTTTGTATGACGTTGTGCGTGGGAACGTCACCGGGTGTGTGTACGGTACTGAATGCATGCCTATGAGCCTTGAGTCGATGTTGTGCTTGGTGCATCCTGTCCACGTGACAACTTTTTTGTCTCAGTAGGTTCGATGTTTCTTGATTTTGATCACGCAAAAGCAGGTCTCGGTTCAGATTTTGGAAATTATCGGATGGGGTAGTTTTGTGTTTTGTGTAGTCCACGAACATTGGCCGTTATTCAGGCGAAACAACGGTGCAGGCATAAAAACCTTAGCCGGGTGCAGGTGCTCGTTGCCACTGTTCGGTTTTAGTTGTTGCTTTGTGTCATCGGCTTTTAACTGCACCAGCCGTTGGCCGACACAACCCCTCCCTCCCTCCCTCGCCACGACGGAGCTTTTCAGGCACTTTGTTTGCCTGGCCGCAATGGTTCATGGGCCGTAGATTATTTCGGGTTAGCCCCCCCCCCCTGTTTTTTCGGGCACTTGTCAACGCCATACGTGGTAAGTGCTTGGGGGACGCTGTAAGGGGATCGGAGGTGCCGAAATAGCCGGGCGTGCGTTCGGTCGGGAGAGCCGTTTTAAGCATTGTGTTTTTATGCCACATGGGTGCGGGTGTCTATTGAAAGCTGGGCGGAAGGGGGGGGGGGTGCTGAAAAAATCTGTCCGGCATTGCTTGTGGTAGGTATCGCAAAGGGTGTGTTATCCTCGTACTCTAGTTTGTAATGTGTTCACGAGCCGTCGTTTTACGCTCGGAGAGGCGCAGATTATTTGAAATGTCACTGTTGATTGGCGTTGTTACCGGTGAATCTTTTACGTACATGCTGCTCCGGCGCGTGTCCTTGTCCGACTTCCCTGTTGTGTTTTGTTACGGTAGGGTTCGGGATGCACGGACAGTAGAATCGTGGCGGTGCGAAACTTAGGTTATGGTTTCGTGTGAGGGGACGCATGCGGGGCTGATCCTAGTTTTAGATGCTTCTGTGTTTGACCACGCCATCATTTTCCCCTTGGGCTTACGTACACTCAAAATTACGTTCTGGAAATGGTGATTGAAGTTCAAATGCGTCGCGTCGCGCGCAAGATGTTTTACGCGAGAAACCTAGATAGAGGCAGCAGCAGAGGCGGCGAGATACGCTGGGCGGATCCGTACAGCAGCGTTTTTTCTAGGACATTCATTTTGTATTTCTTGTCAGTAATGGTTTGGTATGGATGATGTGCCTGTAGACGGTAGGCGTTTTATCCCCGACACTCGTGTGGATCAGCCTGTTGGCATATTTGATTCGGTTTGAATACAATCTGTATATCGGACGGCTTTGTGTACGCATTGCAAGTTTTTTGCCGCTCGTGTTCGTGATACTTTGGTGCTGCGAAGGGAGCCCCAAATAGTAGATATCGAGCGCAGTATAGTATAATATTGTACCTGGTAGGTGATTTGGGGTTCCTTGCGTGTCGTTCTTTATTTTGGTGTGGCGAATCGCCGAAACTGGTTTGGGGGGAAACAAGGGGCTTCTTCGTAGGTGTGGAATTGCCGCGGGGTGTTTTTTCTAGGCGAGGCGCGCGAGGGAAATGTTATTTCCATTTGACGAGCTTCTCAGCCCTTTCTTCATGACGAATGTGTTTCGTTATCGGTACTCTACCGCTTAAGGTCGACAAATACAATTATTCATAACTGATATCATAAATCTAGGTAGCGATTCGCCCGCTTCGGCGTGAAAGCGCTCGCTACCCGACACCGGCAAAGGTTCGACTCATTCCGCTGGCATGACCAACAGCGCGATTGGTGTCAAAGTACCCAGATGCGTGACTTAGCACGAAGAACCACATTGCCGCAGCGACGGTCAGCTTTGGCAAGCGACAAATATTATTGGGCAAAACAAATCAACTGAAAGGTCACATAGACTCTGTAGAAATACAACAAAGCACCGTTGTAGCAGCAACATACGCGCCTCAGCATATTTGATCTACATCACTTCCTTCGCTTCCTGCACGCCGATAATCAAAGTAAAACAAAACACTCGCTACATTTCCTTTTCCATTCCCGCCCTCGCCGTTTGCTCTCCCAACCACCACGTCTAAATTTGGAACAGGCGCACCGCCGCCACCGTATTGACTCTGCTCGACGATCAGTCACCTCACCCCCAGCCGTGGATGCTGCTCCGACCGAGGCAGTTGCTGCGTCCGACTTCACACCCAGAACGCCCGCGTCTAAGGACCTGGAAGCATGTGGTACTATGACTAAGCCAGTAGACGCTAAACAGCCCGTGTCTGCGGACAATAATGACGCTGTGGTGACCCAGGGGATTGAAACCGACGTTGGGGAAGGCGCACAGCGTGAAAAGGGGGTAGTGGTTTTCCCGATGCCAAACCCGACCGAGGAGCCTGCTCTGACCGATTCAGATTATTCGGCCGATGGCTCTCTCTGGTCGTCCACGGATGAGGATGACACTAGCGATGACGAATCTGTAGTTGATTCTGTCGAAGGTAGCAGCGAGGAATCTTTGACAGAGTCAGATGCTTCGGTAGATGACTCGTCCAGGACGTCCACGGATGAGGATGAAACTGGAGATGACGAATCTGAAGCTGAGTCTGTCGAGAGTGACGAGTCGGCGACAAAGGGCGTTGACTACGCTACCGTAGCCCAGACGATTGGAATCAGGGTTGTGGAAGACGCGGCGCATATGGAGGAGGTAACGATTGCTTCTGCTCTGACCTCGGTTGAGGGTGCTGCTCCGACCGAGTCAGCTGTTACGACTGAGGCCTCACCCAAAGCGCCTTCTATCGATGTTGAACCAACTATCTTGGAGCCTGTGACTGAGCTTGTGCAGGTTGAGCAGCAGAGGGTCACGGACGTTGTTGATGCAGTGATTTCCACGGAGATCGAGGTTAAGGTTGTAGAAGCCGCAAAGCCTGGGGCAAACGAGGCGTCTATTGTTGCTGCGCCAACTCTGGCTGAGGATACTAGTTCGACCGAGGCATCTGCGGCGGCCGACAATACGCCCCAGGAGGCTTCGGTTGAGGATGAACCGCCCATCGAGGCTGTTACTGAGTCAGAGGGGGCTGGAGGGCCTGTTATCATGGATGTTTTTGACCTTGTGAGAACCAGGGAGGTCAAGGCCAAGGCTGTGGAAGACACTGGGCCTCAACAAGAGGGGATGGTTGTTGGTGCTGCAATAGCGTTGGCCGAGGATGCTGGTCTGATCAAGCCAGCAGCTGTAGTCGATCCCTCACCCACCGCGCCTGCGGTTGACGATCAGCCAACGGTTGTGGACGTTGTGGTTGGGCCTGTGAAAGTTGAAGAAGAGGCGGCCGTGGGCGTCCTCGACCCTAAGGTGATCCAGGAGATTGAGGCTGGTATTGTGGAAGACACGGAGGCTGGAGAGAAAGTGGCGGCTGTTGCCGCCCAGAACTTCTCCATAGGTGCTTCCCCGATCGAGCCTGCTGCTGCGGCCGACGACTTGCCCCAGACACCCATAGTTGATAATGAACCAGGTATCGTGGGGGCTGTGGCTCTACCAGAACTCCAGGGAAATCTAATATTGGTAGACGTTGCCGACGCTTTGGTGACAAGGGAGCTTGAGGGTGAGTTTATGAAAGACGCAGGTATTGCGGGGGATGATGTTCTGGTCGGCGAATTTTCTGTACCCAACACCATGCCCGACACGCCCGCGACTGAGGATGAATCTGCAGTCGTCGAAGCTGTGGCTGGCCCAGTGGAGGCCGAACAACCGGTTTTAGTAGACGCTGCTGACGCTGCAGTGACCAGGGATATCAAACCCGAGGTTTTGGACGCCGTCGAGCCTGAGGAAGAGGCGGCAGTTGTTGCTGCCCCGACCCCGGCCTGCGTTGATGTTTCGGCAGAGTCAGCTGCTGCAGCCAACAACTCGGCCGAAATACCAGCGGTTCCGGATGATATCGCAATCGCTCAAGCATTGGCTGCGCCAGCGGACGTGGACGGTGTCGGCTATGCTGTGACCAGGGAGATCGAAGTCACGGTTGTGGTAGATACCGAGCTCGAGGAGAGGGAGGAGGACGTGGCTCATCCGGTGGAGACTGAAGAGCCAGTAGCCGTGAACGATGTCGATATTGCGGTCACCAGAGAGATCGGGGCCAAGGTCATGGAAGACGACTACGTGTCAGCCCCGATCGAGAGTGCTCCTCCAACCGAGCCAGCTCCTGCTGTCGTTGATTCCCCAGAGACACCCGCGATTAAGGATGAATCAGCAGTCATCGCGGCTGTGACTGAGCCAGTGGAGACTCAAGCATCTGCAAACGTGGGCATTGTCGACGATGAGGTGACCGGTGACATCAAGGCCGAGGTTGTTCAGGACGCAGAGAGTGAGAAGAAGGTGGCTGTCGTTGAATCGCCGACTGCAGTCGAGGAGGCTGCTCCGATTGATCAGTTTGGTTCTGACGACGATTCGAGCGAAAGGCCCGCGGTTGAGGATGAATCGGGGGTTATCGAGGCTGTAGCTGACGCAGTGAAGACGGAAGATTTATTGATTGTGGGCAACGTCGACGCTATCATGAGTAGGGAGATGGAGACCGTGGTTGCGAAAGACACCGAGCCTGAGGAGGACGAGGTGGTGTTCGTTGCCAAGATCCCGGCGGGGGATGTGACTCCAGCCGAACCGACTACAACAACGGACATCCCAAGTGAGTCGGCCACGGGCGAAGATGACCCCGCGGGTGTCGAGGCTGTGAATAAGCCTGTGGAGTCTGAAGAGCCAGTGGTCGTGGGTGATGTCGATGGTATGGCAACGAGGGATATCGAGGCCGATGTTGCGGAAGACAACAAGCCCGAGGCGAGTACGTTGATGGTGTCTCCAGCCGAGCCAACTACAGCAGCGGACATGCCAATTGAGGCGAACCAGGGCGAGGATGACATCGAGGTCGTCAAGATAGTGGCTGAGCCTGAGGAGGCGGAAACCCCATTGGCAGTGGACGATGTCGACACTGTGACAATCAGGGAGATCGAGGCCGAGGTGGTGGACGACGACCAACCCGAGGCGGACACATTGGTGGTTGACGTGTCGATCCCGACAGAGGATGCTGCTGCAACCGGGCCAGCTCCTGCCGCCCCTGAATCCCCAGATATACCGGAGATTGAGGATGAACCAATGATTGTCGAGGCTGTGACTGAGCGAACGGAGAGCCAAGCCTCTGAGGACGTGAACGCTGTCGATGATGTGGTGGCCAGTGACATCAAGGTCAAGGTTGTGCAGGACGAAGAGCTTGATGAGGAGTTGGCCGTGGTTGAATCGCCGACTGCAGTCGGTAATATTTCTGCGATTGACCAAGCTGTGGCCGACGATGCTTCGTGCGAGACTCTCGCTGATGAGGATACACCATTGGTTAAGGATACACCAGTGGTCGTCGAGGCTCAAGCTGGTGCAATGGAGACGAGAGATCGGTCGGTCGTGGACAATGTCGACACCGCGGCCAGTAGCGACATGGCGACCGCGGTTGTGGAAGATGTCGAGCAGCATGAAGAGGAGGAGATGGTGGTCGATGTCAAGATCCCGGCCGAGGAGGTATCTCCAGCCGAGGTAACTACTGTGGCGGACGTCTCAATTGAGGCGACAATGGGCGAAGATACCCCCGCCGTTGTCAAGGCAGTGACTGAGCATGTGGAGGCTGAACCATCAGTAGCTGTGGACGAAGCTGTGACAACCAGGGAGATCGAGTCCAAGGTGATGCAAAACCACCAATCCGAGGCGGACTCGTTGATTGTTGACGCGTCGATCCCGGCGGAGGATGTTGCTCCAATCGGGCCAGCTCCTGCTGCCCCTGAATCCTCAGAGATACCGGATATTGAGGATGAACCAGCGGTGGTCGTGGCTGTGACTGATCCCGCGGAAAGCTCTGAGGACGTGGACGTTGTCGATTATGTGGTGGCCGATGGCATCAAGGCCGAGGTTGTTCAGGACGCGGAGCGTGTGGAGGAGTTGGCCGTGGTTGAATCGCCGACTGCAGTGGAGGAAGTTGCTCCGACCGATCAAACTTCTGCTGCGGACGACGCTTCGTGCGAGACGCCCGCTGTTGAAGACGAACCAGCGGTCGTCGAGGATGTAGCTGGTGAAATGGAGACGGGAGATCTGTCGGTCGTGGACAGTGTCGACACCGTGGCGAGTACCGACTTGGCGGTGGATGTTGTGGAGGATGTCGAGCCAGCTGAGGAGAATGAGCTTGTGGTCGATGCCACGACCCCAGCCGAGGATGTGTCTCCAGCCGACACAACTACAGGGGCGGACGTCTCAATGGAGGTGACTACCAGCGAGGATGACCCCGCGGCAGTCACGGCAGTGGCTGAACCTGTGGAAGCTGAACCATCAGTTGCCGTGGACGACGCTGTGACAACCATGGATATCGAGGGTGGCGTGGTGTACCACGACCAACCCGAGGCGGAAACGTTAGTGGTTGACATGTCGCCCAAAACAGAGGATACCGCTTCATCCGGCCCAGTTACTGCTGCTCCTAAATCCCCACAGACACCAGAGGTTGAGGATGAAACAGTGATCGTCGCGGCTGTGACTGAGCCAGCGCAAAGCCAAGCTTCTGCGGATATGGACGTTGTCGACCATGTGGTGGCCGGTGACACCAAGACCGTGGTTCTGGAGGACGCGGAGCGTGTGAGGGAGGTGCCCGTGGTTGAATGGCCGACTACAGTCGAGGAGGCTGCTCCGACCGATCAAGCTGCTGCTGACAACGCTTCGTTTGAGACGCCCGTTGTTGAGGATGAACCACCGGTCACCGAGCCTGTAGCAGATGCAGTGGAGACGGACGGGCTTTCGGTCGTGGACAATGTCGATACCGTGGCGAGTAGCGACATGGCGGACGCGGTTGTGGAAGATGTCGAGCCAGCTGAAGAGGATGATATTGTGGTCGATGCCAAGAACCCGGCCGAGGATGTGTCTCCAGCCGAGACGACTAGAGTGGCTGATGTCTTCATTGAGTTGACTACGAGCGAGGATGACGCCGCAGTAGTCAAGGAAGTGGCTGAGCCTGTGGACGCGAAACCATCAGTTGCCGTGGACGACCCTGCGACAACCAGGGAGATTGAGACCGAGGTGGTGGAAAACGACCAACTCGAGCCGGACACGTTGGTGGTTGAGGTGTCGATCCCGGCGGAGGATGTTGCTTCAACCGAGCCAGCTACTGCTGCCCCTGAATCCCCACAGACACCGGGGATTGAGGATAAACCGGTGGTCGCCGCGGCTGTGACTGAGCCAACGGAAAGCCAAGCTTCTGAGGACGTGGACGTTGTCGATGATGTGGTGGCCGGTGACATCAAGGCCGAGGTTCTGCAGGAGGCGGAGCGTGTGGAGGAGGTGGCCGTGGTTGAATGGCCGACTGCAGTCGAGGAGGTCGCTCCCACCGATCAAGCTGCTGCTGACGACGCTTCGTGCGAGACGCCCGCTGTTGAGGATGAACCAGCTGTCACCGAGACTGTAGCGGATGCAGTGGAGACCGAAGAGCGTTCGGTCGTGGATAATGTCGATACCGTGGCGAGTAGCGACATGGCGAACGCGGTTGAGGAGGATGTCGAGTCAGATGAGGAGGATGAGCGTGTAGTCGATGTCAAGACCCCGGCCGAAGATGTGTCTCCAGCTGAGACAACTACAGTGGCGGATGCCTTTGTTGAGGTGGCTACGAGCGAGGATGACGCCGCAGTCGTCAATGTAGTAGCTGAGCCTGTGGATGCTGAACCATCAGTTGCCGTGGATGACCCTGAGACGACCAGCAAGATCGAGGCCGAGGTGGTGGAAGACAACCAACTCGAGGCGGACGCGTTGGTGGTTGACGTATCGATCCCGAAAGAGGATGTTGCTTTAACCGACCCAGCTCCTGCTGCCCCTGAATCCCTACAGACACCAGAGATTGAGGATGAAGCAGTGATCGTCGCGGCTGTGACTGCGGGAGCAGAAAGCCAAGCCTCTGAGGATGTGGACGTTGTCGACGATGTGGTGGCCGATGACATCAAGGCCGAAATTGTGCAGGACTCGGAGAGTGTGCAGGAGATGGTCGTGGTTGAATCGTCGACTCCAGTCGAGGAGGTCGCTTCGGCCGATCAAGCTGCTGCTGGCGATGCGGTGTGCAACACGCCCGCTGTTGAGGATGAACCAACGGTCACCGAGACTGTAGCTGATGCAGTGGAGACGGAAAAGACTTCGGTCGTGGACAATGTCGACACCGTGGCGAGTAGCGACATGGCAAACGCGATGGTGGACGATGTCGAGCCAGATGAGGAGAATGAGATGGTGGTCGATGCCAAGATCCCGGCCGAGGATGTGTCTCCAGCCGAGACACCTGCTGTGGCGGACGTTGCCATTGAAGTGACTACGACCGAGAACGACGCTGCGGTCGTCAAGGCAGTGACTGAACCTGTGGAGGCTGAACCATCCATTGCCGTGGACGATGCTGCGACAACCAGGGAAATCGAGGCCGAGGCGGTGGCAGATGGCCAACCCGAGGCGGACACGTTGGTGGTTGACGTGGCGACCTCGACGAAGTATGCTGCTCCAACCGAGCCAGCTCCTATTGCCCCTGAATCCCGAGAGACACCGGAGATTGGTAATGAACCAGTGGTCGTCGCGGCTGTGACTGAGCAAGCGGAAAGCCAAGCCTCCGAGTATGTGGGTGTTGTCGATGATGTGGTAGCCAGTGACATCAAGGCCGAGGTTGTGCAGCAGGCGAAGAGTGTGGAAGAGATGGCCGTTGCCGAATCGCCGACTGCTTTCGAGGAGACTCCTCCGACCGATCAAGCTGCTGCTGGTGATGGTTTGTGCGAGACGCCCACTGTTGAGGATGAATCACCGGTCACCGTCACTGTAACTGATGCAGTGGAGACAGAAGATTTGTCTGTCGTGGACAATGTCGACACGGTGGCGAGTAGCGACATGGGGAACGCGGTTGTGGAAGATGTCGAGCCAGCTGAGGAGGATGAGGTTGTGGTCGATGCCAAGACCCCGACCGAGGATGTGTCTCCAGCCGAGACAACTACAGTGGCGGACGTTTTTATTGAGGTGACTACGATCGAGGATGACGGCGTGGTCGTCAATGCATTGGCTGCGCCTGTGGAGGCTGAACCATCAGCTGCCGTGGCCGACCCTGCGACGACCAAGGAGATCGAGGCCGAGGTGGTGGAATACGACCAACCCAAGGCGGACGCGTTGGTGGTTGACGTGGCGACCCCGACGGAGGGTTTTGCTCCGACTGAGCCAGCTTCTGCTGCCCCTGAATCGCCAGGGATACTGGAGGTTGGGGATGAACCAATGATCGTCGCGGCTGTGACTGAGCTTGTGGAAAGTCAAGCCTCTGAAGATGTGGACGTTGTCGATGATGTGGTGGCCGTTGACATCAAGGCCGAGGTTCTGCAGGACGCAGAGCGTGTGGAAGAGGTGGCCGTGGTTGAATCGGCGACGGTAATGGAGGAAGTCGCTCCGACCGATCAAATTGCTGCTGACGATATTTCGTACGAGACGCCCGCTGATGGGGATGAGCCAGCGGTGGTCGAGGCTGTAGCTGATGCAGTGGAGACGGGACATCGGTCAGTTGTGGACAATGTTGACTCCGCGGCGAGTAGCGACATGGCGACCGCGGTTGTGGAAGAGGTCGAACCGATCGAGGAGGAGGAGGAAGAGGCGGTCGATGCCAAGATCCCGGTCGAGGATGTATCTCCAGCCGAGGTATCTACAGTGGCGGACGTCTCAATGGAGGCGACTACGGGCGAGGATGACGCCGCGGTCGTCAATGCATTGGCTGAGCATGTGGAGGCTGAACCATCAGTCGCCGTGGACGACGCTGTGACAACCAGGGAGATCGAGGACGATGTGGTGCACGACGACCAACCCGGGGCGGATACATTGATGGTTGACGTGTCGACCCCGACAAAGGATGCTGCTGCAATCGTGCCAGCTCCTGTTGCCCCTGAATCCCCAGATATACCGGAGGTTGAGGACAAACCAGTGGTGATCACGGCTGTCACTGGGCCAACCGAAAGCCAAGGCTCTGAGGACGTGGACGTTGTGGACAGTTTAGTTGCCAGTGACATCATGGCCGACGTTATGCAGGACACAGCGCGTGTGGAGGAGGTGGCCGTAGTTGAATCGGCGACTGCAGTGGAGGCAGTCGCTCCGACCGATCAAATTGCTGCTGACGATGCTTCGTGCGAAACACCCGCTGTAGAGGATGAGCCAGCGCTCGTCGAGGCCGTAGCTGATGCAGTGGAGACGGGACATCGGTCAGTTGTGGACATCGTTGACTTCGCGGCGAGTAACGACATGGCGACCGCGGTTGTGGAAGATGTCGAGCAGTATAAGGAGGATGAGGAGGTGGTCGATGCCAAGATCTCGGTCGAGGATGTATCTCCAGCCGAGATATCTACAGTGACGGACGTCTCAATGGAGGTGACTACGGGCGAGGATGACGCCGCGGTCGTCAGGGCAGAGGCTGAGCATGTGGGGGCTGAACCACCAGTCGCCGTGGACAACGCGGTGACAACCAGGGAGATCGAGGGCGATGTGGTTCACGGCGATCAACCCGAGGCGGACACATTGGTGGTTGACGTGTCGACTCCGACGGAGGATACTACTGCAACCGGGTTTGCTCCTGCCGCCCCTGAATCCCCAGAGATACCGGAGATTGAGGATGAACCAGTGGTCGTCGCGGCTGTGACTGAGACAGCGGAAAGCCAAGCTTCTGAGGATGTGGAAGTTGTCGATGATGTGGTGACCCGTGACACTAAGGCCGAGGTTCTGCAGGAGGCGGAGCGTGTGGACGAGGTGGCCGTGGTTGAATGGCCAACTGCAGTTAAAGAGGCTGCTCCCACCGATCAAGCTGCTGCTGACGACGCTTCGTGCGAGACGCCCGCTGTTGAGGATGAACCAGTTGGCACCGAGACTGTAGCGGATGCAGTGGGGACCGAAGAGCGTTCGGTCGTGGACAGTGTCGACACCGTGGCGAGTACCGACTTGGCGGTGGATGTTGTGGAGGATGTCAAGCCAGCTGAGGAGAATGAGCTTGTGGTCGATGCCACGACCCCAGCCGAGGATGTGTGTCCAGCCCACACAACTACAGGGGCGGACGTCTCAATGGAGGTGACTACCAGCGAGGATGACGACGCGGCCGTCAAGGCAGTGGCTGAGCCTGTGGAGGCGAAACCATCAGCTGCTGTGGACGACACTGCGATGACCAGGGAGATCGAGGCCGAGGTGGTGGATAACGACCAACCCGAGGCGGAAACGTTGGTGGTTGACGTGTCGACCCCGACGGAGGATGTTTCTCCAACCGAGCCAGCTCCTGCTGCCCCTGAATCCCCACAGGCACCAGAGATTGAGGATGAACCAGTGGTCGTCGCGGCTGTGACTGAGCCAGCGGAAAGCCAAGCTTCTGAGGACGTGGACGTTGTCGATGATGTGGTGGCC
>MEHQ01003711.1:76529-115351 GCA_008828725.1 Saccharina japonica | reverse complement strand
AAAGATTAGGATCTTGGGGCATAATATTTGGTGCTGGTGCGTGTGTTGACCAATGAAAAGCGGATTTGAATTTTATTTTTTCCAAATTGAATTTATTTCATACTCGTTAAAACGGGCCCTAAATGGGACGGAATTTTTTTTTAATAATAATAGGAAAAATAGGAAAATATGTGCCTGGTAGGTTTTTGTGGGTACCGTAGGTCCTATTTACTAGTGTTTACTATGGTCCCCCGTAATAGTAGTGATACTGGTACAGCCAGTAGGAGTTCGAGGTGGTGGTGGTCTTTTTACGGTAGGGGGGGTAATAGTATCGTGCGCTCTGCCCAGTCCAGCCCCCTACGTACCCCCCTTATCCTGTTTTGCTTTTTGCGTCTATTCGGAACTGCGAAGCAAGCAAAGAGACAAAAAAACACAAGCTACACTACGTACATGCACATCTGCACGTCTGCACAAACACACACGCGATTTTGTTTTGAGTGTTTGTTTGGACGTTTTTATATTGCTGTTTAAAGAGCAATTTTAATGCGATGCTTAACTCTAAAATTCCAACCAAGTACGGTCCGGTATACTCTGTGCTGTATTCGAGATGTGCATCCTGCATGAGGCCACATAAACACCCGCTTTACGCTCGATCGAAGTATCATATCACACGCAGCTTGCAAAAGATGAATTTCGATGATGAAACCCTTGGTCTCACGGCTGTTGTTTTTAATTTTCCTAAATATAGTGTTGGGCACCGAAATATTTTATGTGTAAACGAAAATATATTGGAACGAGACAGGGTGTGATGTGACTATTCGCCCATTTTGGTTTCGGCTGTGCTCGAGCCATCGTTATTTTAGCAGTCATGGTGGCTTTTTCTTGTGGTCACCACCCTCGCTGCTTTACGTACACGAAAAAAAGTGACTTACTAACGAATTTACTCTGTAACTTGTCTACTTCGTATACTCTTTTTGAGCCGATATGGTGCTGTCGTCTTATTTGCCCCCCTGTTCTTCTTGGCCTTGTCGGTTGTGCTTGCCTCACTGCTTTACAAAAAAAATGACTTGCTAAATAATTTAATCGCTATGCGTAATTGTCTATACCCTTTTTGGGCCGCTATGGTCCTGCTGTCCTATTTTGCACCTCACGGCGCTTCGCACTTGGTGCTACAGTAGCAATGTCTGCCTGGTCGGTGAAAACCCGACATGCTCTGTCCCGGCATTGTAGGGATGCGAGGGCCTATGGTCATACGACTACGGCCGCGCATGACATTAGTACACCCCCTGCATTCTGCTTGACCTCGCCCTTTGTGCTTGCTACGCCTTTGCGTGCTGTTTTTGCATCCGTGCTCTTGTGTGTCAACACCTTGTCGCACACGCCAGGATTTTTTCGGTGTTGATGGGAGACAACGTGGGCCCAAGGAAAGAGTTCATCAACGACCACGCTAACAATCTCAAGCTGGACGACCTGGACTTTTAGGGGCCGTCTTCCTATTATTTACCTTATTTTAGCCTAGAGGAATAGCTTGTCGTCGGGGTTGTTTCCTTTTTTTTTTTTTTTTTCTGTGTTGCATTGCATCGTGGAAATGGACAGCCAACTACTGCTTGTAGTAGCGCTCTGTTTGGTGGCTGTGCTGCGCAGTGCAGTTTCGGTGTAGTGCACGGGCTCGGGGTATGGCATTGACATGTACCAGTACGTACATGGTACCCTTTTTATTTCGGCGGTGTGGTGTGGTCTTGATTGTTCATTCCGCCGTCGATGGACGGGCGGGGGGCTCTGTGGCGGGGCGAGTGGTCCTAATGGGGACTCTTTAGTCTCGGACCCAACCACTATGATGAAACAAAATAATGATGACGATACCTGCACCAAAGGCCTGTATTTGTTTTGGAAACCTCGCACTTCTCGCTCGTGAGCATGTATATATACATGGGCAATCGTTGAGCTGGGCTGGACGTGGAGAGCTCGGCGTGTTTGACGTTATGTACTCGTGATTGTTCGTTATTGGTCTATCAACCACCATGAAGATATACCTTCCTATCGTCTTGGAAATAGTGATAATTCTTTGGTCCAGTGAATAAGGGCATTTCGTTACGGGGAGCGGAATTCCTCTCCGAGCTTACCGAGCAGATCCACGAGACTTCCCAGGGGGCGGGGGGTGACAGGTGCGAAGGCACCGCCGCGAGCGCGCGGTCGTGGCTTGCTTGAGGCCGGGTGTTCGCCCGGCGGCGAAAGGGGTAAAAAAACAATAAATAAAAAAAACGGGAAAAAAAGGACGGTCAGAAAAACAGGGCCAAGAAAAGATAAAGGCATTTTTTAGCCGAAAGAGAAACTAACTCAACCCTAAAGGGATTTAGAATAAAACTACGTCAAGTATACTCTTTTATCGCCATGGTATACAAAGAGTCTGAGCACACAGTCCGGTACATTGATGGGTTGAAAAAAAACGATCCCAGGTTGATGACACTTTCAGGGTTGGCATGCGGTGAAGGAAGACCAGAACGCAGGCCCGGTGCAAACATCGATGTCCATGTGGATTATTGTGCCAAGCGTAACCCTGGGCTGCTGCCCCTCGCGCCCCATGTACGACCGACTTGCAGTTCTAGATACACGTATACTTCTACTGTAGGCTGCCCCAAGGTGGGCTTCCTTCTGTGGACACGAGCCGTCACTACCCCCGTACTCCTACGATGCATGACAGCGTAGCACAATACATATATATATAACATAAACAAGGCTAAAAACAAAACAAAAAACTGAAACTCTGAAACTGAAACTACGCCAAGAACACCGGTCCCCCCCCGCCAACCGCCTGCTGCCACATTTCGCGCGAGTGATTACGCACAAAAAAAAAAAAAACATCGGCAAATCATGCATGCTATTCCAGACGCATCAACATCAACAATGCTATGTACAGCCCCACAAATCTGCAGAGAGCAAGCACAAGGGAGCCGTAGACTTGAAAAGGGTGACAACACTGAAATCAACACGAAAACTGCAGGACTATATATATAGAGAGCGACTAGACGAACACAGTTAACTTATCCGATATTCCAGACAGCACGTACGTTTATCCGACAACATAGCCCTGGCTCTGCCAAGTCGCTATGGGCCCTCCTCGACACTTCCGACGTACCCCCCACTAGCCGCTGGCCGAAGAAAAGCAATGGAAGAATATCCACACACAGATTAGGGTTAGGTTTTAGACTATCACTCGGTCATGGCGCGGCAATTGCTGTTTAACACGAGAAACGTCAGACCGGCCCAAACGCCGGAGGAGCCTTTGGCAAGCGCCTTTGTATGAAGCACGTCGTAGCGCTGCGCCCGGCCTGAACCATGACGGTCTGGCGCGCAGGGGATGCATGGACCCAGGAACGTTTGAAAGAGAGGTGGGCGGCGGGGCGGGGGCGCGGGCGGAGGCAGTTAGTTGTGTTACACAACATTAATTCGCTGTCATCAAGGTAACTCGTGTTTCATCGCCTATTAATAGATTACCGCGTATTGAAGGGAGAGACAGCAAAGGCGCGAAATATGTGGTTGTCAAGTTGTTTTTAAGTTGTTAAGGGGTATCATTCACACGCCTGAGCGGATATATGCCTACATGGAAAACCTGGGGGTGAACCTAAGATTTTGTTAAGAAATAGACAGCACACAGCCTATTGAGAGTCAACGCTTCGTAAGTTGCGGTTCAATTGAATACGCCGCATTTTGAGTAACGGGATATTTAGAAGACCCTTCAGCAGTTCTTGTAGTCGACGAGTTGCAGCGACAAGCCGTCGATAGTAGACGTTTCTGTAAGAAGCTATATATGAATATCAAGATCGAGGAACTGGAGTGTTTGCACACACCCCACGTTCACTCGTCAAACAGCATCTGAACGTATGACAGTTTATCGCCATAAGCCTTTATTGCCCTCACGCGGCCCTTTTCAAGAGTCATCTATTATTCACATCCTCGACACACAGCGTGTCTGTTCGGTCAGTTTAACGACTGTCAGCACCAAACCTTTGCAGCCTACTACGGGAGTGTCATCGAACATTCTCAACATTGACCACGCATCCCTTTCGAGACGGAGCAGGTGGGGGGGTTACATTAGAAATATGCCAGGAACTATAAAATACTGGCAATGTCATAATCAAAGCAACAGTACGTACCTGGTGTTAACGTACCAGGGTATCATTAGATAACACCCGAACTAAAGATAATAAGAAAAAAACTAGCGGGTAAATATGAACGGCATGAGAGTGATGACACGGAAAGGGAGGCAAAACAAAGCAACCCAGCCCTTCTGGCTGCCCCATCGTCGGTGCCTACCTCTTCCAGAATCTCGAGGGCAGGGGAAGGGACCGGGTCTGTGGTGGTGATGACAATGGCGCCTTCCTTCAGGGCGGCCACCGCAGCCGCCGTTTTTTTCATCAAGTCGTCGTCGAAGCAGGTGCTGTTGGCGAACACAACGTCTCCTGCAATTTTTACCGCAGCGTAATAAAAATATGGTTTTTTTTTTAACGAAATATGAAGACACAAGGCCAAAGGGAAAATATCTCAGCGGGGGAGGGGGGGGGGTACAAAACGCGCCCCTCGTCCCATCAAAGCATGAACATCAATACAACATATCTCACATAATATTAACACATAACATCCTCACATGACGTCGACGCAACATATCTCACGTGACATTAAAACGTAATCCTCACATGACATCAACGCAACATATATCACGTGACATTAACACGTAACATCCTCACACGACATCAACACAACATATCTCACATGACATCAACAACACGTAAACATCATCACATGAAACATCATCAACATGGCATCGTTGCGCGATAGCCATGACATGGACACCATCACATGCCTCCATGACAGGATAGCATCACATGACAGCATGGCATGACATGACAAACATCATAACATCAGTACATCATCCTAGTACAGCTGTTTAATTCGACGCCCAAAAAGGTGGGAGGTTAGGGGGGGGGGTGCACTTCGTTTTCATGTATGGCCGTAGTCGTATTACCATAGACCCTCGCATCCCTACAAATGCCGGGACGGAGCATGTATGGTTTTCACCGACCAGGCAGGCCTTGCTAGCACCAAGCGCGAAGCGCCCTGAGGTGTTGGGCGGGAGAAGTTAGGGAGCTCCCAACGGATTTATTCGCGATTCGTTCACTATTAAGATCACTTCCTTCCGGCAGCTGCACAGCTGCCAATCGTGATGCTCGTCGATAGTAACCTTCTTTCAGGTGCGGTGCGCTGACCCAGAAAGGGGTTCGGTTGGCAGGAGAAACAGGCACGAGCGGTCAGACCTGCCCCCCTGCCCCACTGGTTACAAAATCAGAAGCTGAGTTGGCGGTGAAGACGCCCTGCCATGCTGAAAACCGTTACACCCACGTTTCTTCAGCTTACGTACGTACGTACCAGGTACAGCCTAAGGTCAAGCTTGCAAATATGCTATAATAGAAAAATCGGTCTTTTAGTTCAGAACTGAAAAAAATGTCCCACACTAGTTCCAAGTAGTTTGTCCCCAATTGGTGGGACCAGTTCTTAAGGGGTTGGAGCGCCCCAACGCCTATGTTGGACTTAGTATACCAGTTTTTGTGTGGGGGGGCGGTCTTTCAAGGAGTCTAAACCGCCGTGTCCTATAACAGCATACCTGGCATCTGCTTAAGCTGAAAGGTACGATGGCTCTCAGCTTTACAAGGTGCCCTCGACATATATATATATATGTGTGTGTAGATAAAACAAACATTTTCGGCTCGAAGGCGTGCCCCCAACGTAGGGTACGGTTCCCTACGCCGAGATTATAAGTATGGACCAGGGGGGGGGGGGGGGGGGGGGGAGGGCATGCCCACTCGAGGCGGGTCCTTAAACTGGGACCATGCTATTTCCTTTTCGGTCCCACCCACGAATTTTCGTGCCGTTCCCTCGCTCAAAGTTGGTGCTGAAATCCTTACGGCCTCAAAGGGAACCCTGAAACGTCCCGCGAGAATGCCATCGATTGGAAACCCCTCCAATTCTTCGACGACCCAGAGGGGGGAAATGCAAGCAGGCTTGAGGGGATACTTGCTCCAATTTTATCATAACAGGACCTACGGTAGATGGGAAAACAATGCAACAAGCAGGCTTGAGGCGCGCGCGCAAAAAACACTGAGATTGATTTATATTTACTTGCCGCATCTTCGAACCGCGCAACGAAAACCGAGTCTCTTTTTACCTACAGTACCTGCAGTACGTACCTACCTTAAGTATGCTAATGCTTGAGCGGTGAAAACTACATGATAATCGTTTGCCGGTCATTTGTCAACATCGCTTGGCTCGCGGGGTGAATACCATCCATCATCACCATCATCACCATCACCATCACCGTCATCATCATCATCATCATCACCATCACCATCACCGTCATCATCATCATCATCATCATCATCATCATCATCATCATCATCATCACCATCACCATCACCACCATCACCATCACCATCACCATCACTATCACAATCACCATCACCATCATCATCATCATCATCATGATCATGATCATGATCATCATCATCATCATAATCATCATCATCATCATAATCATCATCATCATAATCATCATCATCATAATCATCACCATCATCATCATCATCATCATCATCATCATCATCGTCATCATCACCTCTCAACCGTCACCATCATCATCAATCTCATCACTCAACCGCCGCCGCGGCCGCCAGCATGACCACCCTCACCACTATTACGGGGCAGCATAGTAAATACCACTAAAGAAAACCTACGGCACACACTTGGCACACACCAAAACTACATATTTTCCTTGTTTTTACTAACAATATTTGGTCCCCTATTTACTACGGTCCTCCGTAATAATAACCGTCATCGTCCAATCATCACCACACAACCCCAACAAACTCATTGCACTCATTCGCGAGCAAAAAGAACGATCCACCTTTTAAGTGTGAAGCAGGGCAACTGCTATGATACCAACCAACCAACGGTCCCTCACCGTCCGACCAGTCGAGAACCGTGAAGTCTCCACAAACAAACTCCACCTCCGCTGTGGCCCCTTTCGACCCGCAGACGGTAACGGCATTCTTCAGCCCGCCTTCCCACCTCTGGGGAAAACAAAACAAAGTTGGCATGTACGCGAGAGGGAAACGGGGGAGGGAACGCGGGGGGGGGGGGGTAAGGCAGACGGTGGTAATGTCATCGCTAAGAAAACACCAATCTGACCCTAAACATAAGGAACGTTCGTATATCAACATGTACTTAAAAGGGTGCTTATAATTCGGTTCATAGTGGTATATACGGGCAAGGGGGGGAAGTACTACGTAGCACCATCGCGGCATCTGATCCACTACTACCGGTATACTAGTACGTACCGATCTGGATCTGGCGGCGGATAAACCCTCGCCCCACGAGTTACGTGGGTCTAAACCCTCGCCCCACGAGTTACGCAGGTCTACCGAAGGGCGCAAACCTATGGTACTCTACTACAGTACTGATGTTCCAGCAAACGCACCGGGATGTCATCCACAACAACTAACAACGTGGTAAAATAATCACTACTGTAATCGTAATGCAAAGCGCTTCTTTGGTAGCAGTACTGCTGCATGTTTTGATAGAAGTTGACCTTATTTAAAATGAATGCAAGCCGGTTGCCCCGGTGGTCTAACAGGTAACCACGAAGCCTGTTAGGTTGGAGGTCGAGGGTTCGAGTCCCCGTATGGAGATGTTTATTCTCAAATGACACCCACTGTCGAGAGCGCATATTATAGCGTGGGTAGAAAGCACAATTCGACGAGAACTGACGAGGTAAGAAAGTGCTAAAATCTTCTCGCGATTAAAAAAAGCAAGGCAAGAACCGTAGTGGAGGAGGAGGGAGAAGAGCCTACTCTGCGACCCCGGTTCTGAGTTACGACTACGAAGGAGAGATAAAGGTAGGGCGAAGATAATAAATGGGATGGAAAAAAAAAGTGTGAAAAGCTGCGCACTAGTTGCGGAGTGTTGGCCCCGCAGGGCTGCTCCTGCTATGGTCAAGACACCGGACTCATTCGTTTCCCGTGGCGAAAAAAAGGATGCTTGGGAGCGAGAACGCCATCGCGTACAGTATACATACCAGGTACGTATATAGAGCAGCCCCAAAACAAGCCGGCTGAGTCCCACTGCAAGTACTTTTGAGAATACCAGAATGGCTTATACAGGCATTAAAGCCGACTCGGCCCAACCCTAACCCTAACCCCAACCCCAACCTGGACCCTAGCCCCAACTCCAACTCAAGCCCAAACCCCAACCTTAACGCCAGCCCCAACCTGAACTCCAACCCCAACCTGAAGCCTGACCTGAACCTCAATCTCACCTTGAACCCTAACCCCCCAACCCTAGCCCTAACGCCTACCTGGTAACTCCAACCCACGTAACAAGTGCATGGAGGTTATTACCGGGGCCGAAGTCAGCACCTTGACCGTCGAAAAATAGGGCCAAACATGCTCACGAAAAAGCTGTTTATTCTGTGGAGGATGTGGAGACCCGACCTTGGAGGGGAACTCTTCGGAGTCAAGCCGTGATGAAACACCATTATGTGTGCATGTATCATCCACGTTGCCGAAGATATTATGAATACTATTCAAGTATAATGCTCCAGGTTGGTACATGGTATGTATACACCATGTATTTTGGCCCAACAAGCCAAGCACGCGCGCGCGTGCGCGCGCGGCTGCACCGCACCTCCAAAGCCTTCTGGCATATGCTATGCAGATCGCCCAAAATCTCCACCCCTATGCAGCGATGCCACGGGTGCGCCGCTGCCGCCGCGAACACCGGTTTGCCCGTCCCACAGCCTAGGTCAACAAAAACGCCTCCTTTTCTCGACGAAAAAAAAACATAAGTGACGGTTCGTTTTTTTCCGTGCCGTTCCGTTCCGTTCCGTTTCGTTTCGTTTCGTTCCGTTTCGCCGCGCCGAAGTAAATACCGGTTCGTTTTATCGGTCCGTGTTTTCGGTTCGTTTTTCAGGTTCATTTTGATTTTTTGCCAGTTCGTTTAGTCGAATCGTTTTATCCACCCGTGTTGCCCGTTGGTGTGTCGTCGGTTTGTTTTGTCGTGTTTTGTTTTTTTCGTAGTTCGTTTCGGACGTTTCGTGTGTTGGCCAATCAAAAGCGAGACGTACGTATTGTCGAGCCATGCCGTGAGGCGGGGGCGGCAGGAACAAAAAATGTTCACGAGCGAGCGAGCGAACGAACGAACGAACGAACGAACGAACGAAAAAACGAAAAAAAGAGCGCGCGCAACAAGAGGCAAGAAGGTAGAGAGCAAGAACGCCCGAAGCGTTGAGGAGCGCGGAGGGGAGGGGGTAGGGGGGGTGGGGTGGGGGGGAGACACGCGTAAAAACTGTGAGGGAAGATCGAAAACAAAAAAGCAGCTTGACGGCGCACAACTTCCATCCTGCAGTACCGTAGAGCTGAATACGCATAAGTATATACATAGTGTATACGCACGGCTATTCACTCAGACAATGCACCACATGATCAAAGGCAGGAAAATCGGCACAAAGCATCGGCGAGCTCAACGCTCCTTCGCAGTCCACCGTACGAGTCGGCGCAACCATAGCCCGCCAGAATGTCCGAAAACTTGAAGCCGGTAATTCCCGAATCGTCAAGCGCGCATGCGATCACAAGCGGTTCAAGTGCAGGCTATCGTGCTGAGGACACAACGAGAAGCCAGCGACGCGGGGGGCGGGGGGGCCGGGGGGAGGGGGGACAGGGTGGACAGTTGTGTTTGGATTTAGATCTACCCAGCATTGGCGGTTACGCATTGTGTTTCATGAGGAAATTTGGAGACTGTTTCATCACCTTGCTACAGTAGGCGTGTATTGGCAGGTTTGTATTATACCCCCCCAGAGTTTTGTGCTCTCACGCTGTCTTTGAACCTCAAAATGCACGGCGTATACACTACTGTCTTCCATTGCCGCGGTGCGGGGCAGCCGGTACATCAGATCACACATGCTTGAACACTCTACCGTAGAAAGTTCTGGTATACCCCAGTATCGTGATGGTGCCCGAAGGAGGGAGCCGAAGCGCGCGATAATTCAGTCGGGGCTGAAACGCCCCAGAGGACGAAATCCGCAAAATGAGTTTGGAAGCTTTAACCCCTGAAGAACTGGTCCCACGTATTTGGGGACAATTTACTTGGAATTAGTGTAGGATTGTTTTTTTTTCAGTTCTGAATGGGTTAAGAGAGGAGCGCCGTGAAGATAAAGAAGCTCTCAAGGCAAACCGACCTCAACGTGATGGACTCTCGAAGATAATGCCAACTATGATGGAAACCCAGAAGCCAGGCAGTGCCGAAGAGGGTGCTGCCGATCGCGACAGCCTGCATATCGGGTGTCGCCAGGCAACGGCGCTGAAGGGGGTGCTTCTGTCAGCGGGTAGACCAGTTGAGGTTGACCCGCAGGGGCGAGCGTTTCAGCCCAAAAACGTCCAAAAACAGCAGCGAGTAGACACAGTAGTGGTCTTGCTGAAAAGCTCTCGCGGCACCCGGGAGGGCAGGGTTTCAACTAGTGCTCCCTGTGGAGGCTTGTCCGCCGGTGGGTTACGAGCGTTACGATGGCTTCGAGAGGTATTCCCCCCACTGGTGAGGGCGAGCACCGAAAATACTGATTTACCGCCCTTTCCGGGAAACCAAGCACTCATACTCCGTGGTCACGAGACATGCGTCACGTGGTTAGAAGCGTCGGCGAATAATATATTTTCCTGTCAAGGGTATCAGTTACCAGTGCACATCCCAGTCGGCGATCTGGATAGGGATCCCGAAACCTTTGCTCGAAAGCCGTATCAGGCTCTATTAGGGGGGACCATGGTAAATAGGGGACCTACGGTACATTCAAAAACCTACCAGGTGTGTATTTACCTATTTTTACCGAAATTGTTTGGTCCTATTTACTATATGGTCCTCCGTAGTAGCAGCTTTGTGGTCGTAAAACCCTACGAGTACGAGAAAGCATGGACGTTGCTGATGAGAGCGATCCAATCAGAGCCGGGACCGAACAAATCATGCGCCGTTCGAAGTCACGGAAGAGAGAGTTGCGGGACAATATCGAGAAGTGGCACGAACCGTGTACGCAACGAGAACACTCGGCTCTAAAAATTAAGCAATTCACTCGGGTTTATGCGATTGCGCCGCGTACGAATCCGGTAGCGGGGACCGGGGAGGGGGCGAGAAGGATGACAAACAAATGCAGCTCACATGGAGAACAATGGGATGGCAATAAACCCTTCGGCCTCAGAGCAATTTGCGAGTATGACACTGAAGGTGCGGAACCTGGGCCGCGATAGAAAACCTCACGCGTGGTGACCTCTTGTTCGTATGCTGGGAGAGGGTTTCAACACCCTGGAGCGGTCACGGGGAAATCCTACAAAGACCAACGGTGATCACGCGCTCTACGCTGGCGCCCCCGCCGCAAAACACCTGGTACTACAGTCAGTACTATGCTATACTATACAGGCCACAGTACGTATTCGTAGACCATCTGTTATTACTACATCACTGGTTACCGGTATCGGTTCTTGTCTTGCTACAAGGTAGAGCTACGACACGACGATGCTGCTTACCCCTGACGCCGACACTTCTCCGTAGGTGAGAGTGATGCTCCTGTACCCATTGGCCAGCCTCTCGTTGCGGGACGCCTGCAGGCCGTCCTCCTCGGGCAGGTTGGGGTACAGCGCCGCGAACAGACCACCGCTACCATCACGGAGGTGGAGATCACCCGTCCGGTCGACGATGAGGTCCATAACGTCTTTTCTTGCTGCTGCTGCTGCCGAAGAAGAAATTAACCCCGCTCCATTTTGTTCTGCTTGGTGATGGTGATGAGCTTGACTGCTCTTCTTGGTGCCAGTCTGCTTGCCATTGTCAACGGGCGCCTGGAGGCTTTGCTTCTGCTTCTGCTTCTGCTGTTGCTGCTGCTGCTGCTGCTGCTGCTGCTGCTGCTGGGACCTACGACAATAGCAAGCGTACGTACCATGTTTCGCCAAGCGGGAGGATGAGCATGTCGGATTGACGAACCCTGAACTGCTACGTACATTCCTGGTATATACCTTGTTCGAACATATATACCTCGCATACGAGTGTACAAGTCGTACCTCGACCGACTTGCTCGACATGAACTTTGCACAAGTTCGAGGTGCTTTATGTGCTTGTATACGTATCATACGTACCGATACGTATCGGCAACAGTAGGGTCCGCCGACGATCGTCGACCAGCAAAAATGCTTCGTACGAATGATGAGGCTGTAGTGTTTTTTGTGCACGTAG
This sequence comes from Saccharina japonica, assembly GCA_008828725.1. Taxonomy (NCBI): domain Eukaryota; class Phaeophyceae; order Laminariales; family Laminariaceae; genus Saccharina; species Saccharina japonica. The sequence goes on along the minus strand of MEHQ01003711.1, from coordinate 103,060 downwards.
CTGGTAAACACTCGCGCAACGCTGTCATCCCACGGGTTGATTGCGATTCGCAGAAAACAATCTCACATGGGAACTCCACCGGCTATTGAGGCAGTTACAGACGACCCAACGGCGGCGAGGTTGCGTCCTGCGGGGGTAGCGAACGGGATCTTATTCTACACCCGCAGCAGTCAAAAGATCTGCTGGACGTGCTGAGAGAGTGAGAAAATACAAAGTTTTCAACACCTTGGCAGGCTGTTTTCACATGGGACTTCGCTCCCAACTTCTCGAGTCATTTTTCAAGTTTTTTGCTTTTGGGAGCAGACACCAAGGCTCAGCGCTCACGAGGGCATGCATCCTATGAGAACTTTCGTGGCCCCCTCCCTTCTCCTCTCCTTTGTGAGACGGAGCAATGCTTTGCTTCAGAATTTCGGCCGCTTTTCCGGTACTATCGTTACAGGATATCCGAGGACTTGCTGTACGAAGGCTGTTGCTGGAGGTTTATCGATGGTTACAGACAACATGACGGCAGCAGCAGGACCTGGCGCAGCCGCCGTAGGACACGAAGCAGCAACGACGTGTAGGAAAAGTGCAACGTGGCCGCTGGGCCTCGATCCCGACAAGTGCAAGGTCGCAGAGATACATGAACAGATCCGTCGAAGGTGTGAAAGAGCCGTATTATCTTGTGTTTTGAGCTTTGAATATATATATTTCGCCGCACACGCCGCGGTTACCGATGATATTTTGACATTTTTACAGTAATAACCGCGTAACCGCAGTAATAATAACCGCAACACTGCGTAACGTTGCCACACAGTTTGATATAACGTGCGTAACGTACCTCGTACCTGGTACCCGGTACTCCCTGGTTTCTCGTCGGTTCACGCTCTGGAAGGCTATTCTTAATAAGAGTAACCCTGGCTACAAAGTCTTGGGTATTAGTATGACAGCAGTATCATAGCATACCAGTACGTACCTGGTATATACCAAGTCGTAGCGTTTACCGATACTACTAATCGAGTAGTATGAGGGCTCGTGTCAAAACTTAAAGCCAAAGGTCGTCAGAGTACCAGTCCTCCGGGTACCAGTCATTTCAGCTTCTCGTACCCTTACGTAGCACTTGAGACCGGCGGGGCTCAGTCATTCCACCCCCCAGGTACCCTCGAGACTGGCGAGAACTCTGTCACTTCAGCCCCAGGTACCCTTGGGATTCACGGGACTCAGTCATTTCAGCTCGAGGTAACCCTCGGGACTGACGGGACTCAGTCATTTCAGCCCCCACGGGTACGGTTGGGACTGGCGGCACTCGGTCGTTTAAGCTCCCAGGTACCCTGGGGAATGGGCCCTCCAATATGACTGATACTGGCGAGTAATTGGCTAAGACCCGAGGACTGGGACTGACCTTTCTCGATGTTTTTCAAGTTTTGTTTTGATTCTTGGGAGACAAAAACTACAACACCAAACATGTGTTTTCTTTGCGTTTGGCCCTTTGGCTCGGCACTCGCGACGACCCAGTCATTTCAGCCCCCAGGTATCCCGGGCACTGGGTCCTCCAACTTGACTGGTACTGGTGGGTTATTGGCTGAGTCTCGAGGAGGACTGGTACTACAGTAGTACTCTGTCGAGCTTTGGAAAACTCGATTATACATGGCAATATTAGATTGCCGCTCATGGAAAGAAAAAGAAAAAAAAATGGACCATACGGCTGACGAGAGAGAAGGAAACAATTGGCAGAGGAACTATCAGAATGGAGGTCAAAGATCAACGACTGAGCCAACGTGGGTGCGTGTCTAGCGGGCGCCTTGCGACCACGTTTGGCCGCCGTCTGTCGTGGGGCGCCCTGTATATACCACCCTCCGGGTCCAAAATTCCGGAGCAAGGAAGCGCCGAACAGCAGACAGAGCAGCACCACCTGTCGTGCAATTTGGAGCATATTTCCTGTTACTACCGCAGCTAAATGCAAAATATTACCGGTAATATTTAGCTGTAAGATCAACTGCCAGGTACGTATATATACCCAGTACGCAGCGCGATTCCCGCTGGTGCCTGGTACACACCTTTTCGGTCAGCGCGGAGACTCGTACTGCCAACTGCCAATTGCTGTATAGACCGCTCGCACGCCGCACGGAGGCTATTTCGCCGTACCTCTCTGTGTTTAGCCTCCTTGGCTTACTCCTTGACATGCCATAGCAGCTACGGGCTATCGGACGTGTGTACGATTTTGATGATAGGTATCACGTCTCTGGATCTGATACAGCTCTGAGGCAGTACCATAAAACAGCAGTTGCATCTGCTGCATTCAATGCGTACCGGGGGGATTTCACTTCTTTGTCTTTTTTGCGCGAGTGCTCGTAGTCACCTCGAGCACTTATCAATGGGTTCCGTGCGGCAGCAGCAGTAGTGCCTGGCGACAATACAGGAGATGACGAGACCTCTTGAGACATGATATTTGAGATAGGTGATGGTGAGCAATGTGTGCAGACATTTTTTTAGCCGCGAAGCGTCGATCCCCATATTTTTCGTTTTCTTGACTTAAAAAAGCTCTTTCTTGCGGCATTGCTCTCCACCCACGACACAGCAGCAGTGCTCGTAAAAATTTCCATGTAAATTCACGGTCTAGACAAAAAAAAGTAGCAGTTTCCATCTGAAGAAGTGTCGTATGGTTGCCGTGATAACACCTGACCGTGATGGAGCCGAGCAGCAGCAGCAGCAGCAGCAGTTACACCCAACTACCAGGTGTACGAAGTGTACGAGTACCGTGTAGCGATACATCACACAATCGACAACGCGTTTAACCCCTCGTCCACCCCCCCGCCCCCCCGCCCGGGGGGACATTTTCTCTTTTTGACGTGGAAGGGGATACACTCCGTCGGCGAAGCCCGGGGACAGGACGAAGGCCGGCCTCTTGGAGCAGCTTCGAGGCCTCGTGCGGGCAGAGAGTTTCGCGCCTCCAGATGCCATCATCGATAGCGGGTGAGACGCGGCGGAACGTATTTTAGAAAACCCTCTCGAGTAATCGAGGGACTATTTACGCTTGATGCCAGGTATTGATAGCATGTTATACCTGGTATGTTCGTATACTTCGTACTAAGTATACGTACACATATACGACTTGTATTTATTAAACTTACTTCGTACTCAGTATACGTACACATATACTTGTATTTATTAAACTTAAAAAGCACTAGCAGCTGTGAGGTCGAAGGCTTCGTCGAAACTAATACCAGGTAGTTTGCAGGCTGCGTGTGATGAAAATCGATCGCCCGCACTACTGTACCAGGTACGTAGTTATGGGTTTATATTTTACCTCGTGTCATGTACTTACCAGTATCACACATACCGATATGATATGTATTTTCCCTTTCGGATCGTGAGGGGCGAACACATGATAATATAGTACGCAGACGGAACACAATTGGGACTACAAACTACAGCGTCGGCCACGCGAAGCAATCCGGTCTGCTCGGACAGGGGACAGGGGATGGAGAAAATAATACCCGAAGGTGTGTACAATGCGCAAGAAGTTGTGCTACATGCGCACAGGCATCATGATGCACGATTGTGTGTGTATACATATATATATACGTGTTCTGCTGCGCGTTTACACCAACCGGACAGTTGGTACTGTGCATACCGCACATGCCAGGTACCAGTTGTTTTGGTCGATATACCTTCGGGGCCAAAGGGTTTCGACCCTAAAAAAAAACGGCGAAAATTGTGGACTTGAAAGGCTTGTCCAATTTTATAGTAGCTGGGCCACCAGGGAGATGCCTAAAAACCTTGCGGATGGCCGCGTGTGTGCTGTGGTTGCTGATACAGCGCTCCTGGTTTGGATCGAGAACGTTACTATTACTATGTAGCACGAGTGGATGACGAGAGAAGGGTAACATTATGGTACTGCGCTTTACTGCTTCGTGCTGGCTGTCTATACCTGGTGTTGTCACTATTGATACGGTGTTTTGAAGCCCTTGTAGAACCCGTAACCAGACAAGCAGGCTTAGGCTTCGGAACCTGCGACAAAAGAGGCATTGAAAGGAGCTTCAACAGAGCGCGTCTCTCTCTTCAGGCGTGCGAGTCATTCGTTCACACGCTTGCGGCTCTGAAGTTGGCGTGTTATTTTGTGGAGGCGTTTTGAGGTTCCCCGCCAAAAGTGTGGGCGGCATGATATAGATAGGGCGAGCTTGTCGCCAAATAAAGAGAAAAGGCTATGATATACCGTATATATATATACCAGGCGGCACCGCGTTCCTTGCGCTCCACCGACGCTCGCGCTCGCTGACACCCGAACACGGAGGCTAAGACCACCGGAGGCTGCAAGCTGTCCCCCCTCCGCTTGCTCGACGGTGCGCCTGGACTGGTGCACTTACCAGCTTATCTACGGCTCACCGCCGTGGCTGCAATCAAATTATAATTAATCGACACGGTTGATCAATCAATCGGCCTATCTAGGCGTGTGCTGTATTTTCGGCCAGACCCTTCCCTGTCTCGACCCAACCATTCGCCCTGAACACACGCGCACAGCAGTGGCAGCTTGATTGAAATATCACACCCCCTTTTTTCTCCTCTCCTCTGTAGAACGCCTCGGGTGTGGGTGTAAACCCCACCACCACCACCACCGCGTCTGGTCTCTGCTTCGTGAGCATGACGAAGCCCGTGCTCAACGAGAATACAAAAGTGAAGAAAACAAAAACGTCCAGTACGTCCAGTCCCCCGCTTCTGGCCGGCCGGACTATAATAACGCACGGTCCGAGTCTGAGCATTTTTCCGACAGTAAGCGGCACTCAAAACCTCCTAAGCGCGTGTTTTCCGGTTCCCTCTGCTTTTCTTCTTTCTTCGTGGTATCGTGTTGCTGCGGGAGAAGATGTGCAAGAAGAGTACGCAGAGTTTTTTCGGTCGCCCCCACCACCCCCCCCCCCCCGTTCCCCTCGCTGCCATCCATGTGCAAGAAAACCCGCGTTAACAGCAGTTCTTAGTATAGAGGATGCACACTCACCCTTCATGCGACTTCGCCGAGAACTTCACGGCAGTTCGCGCTTGTGCCAGCTAGCAATGTCTGCCTGGTCGGCGAAAACCCGACATGCTCCGTCCCGGCATTGTAGGGATGCGAGGGTCTATGGTCATACGACTATGGCCGTGCATGACATGAGTGCCCCCGTCCCCCCCCAACCCCAACTCCAACCCCCCGCTCCCCCTCCTCCCCACGACTTTTAGTTCCCCCCATCGAATTTCTGACTGTCACCCCAGTGATAATGGTGCATACCTAACATTGCTTTCACGGCTCTCTCTTTCCTATTTTTTTTTCTGCTGTCTGTATCCTTGATGTACCCGGCGGCGGCGGTACCGAAATTTTGATAGCGGCGAAGCCAGCGGGGTGACTACTAGCAATAGCGACTTACAGGGAAGGTGGAACCCGGATGCGGGACGGGTAGACAAGAGTACCCTGGAGAAGGGCCCTAACGGCTTCTCGCTCTGTCGGTTCTGCAACGGAGAGACTCCGAGCGCGCGTCGCACGTTCTGCTCGGAAGGCTGCGTGCACGAGCATAAGGTCGGTCGGTCGGTTGGTTGGTCGATCTGTCGGTATGTCGGTCGGTCGGTAGGTCGGTAGGTCGGTCGGTCGGTCGGTCGGTAGGTCGGTCGGTCGGTGAGGTAGTGGCAATGCATGCATGAGGGGGGGGGGGGCGTGTCTTGAAGTGAAATGGTGAGTCGAGCGTGTAATCGTTGTCGTGGAGTTATCGCGTATACATATATATGTGCGCGGCACAGTCTTGTGTTTTGTTTTTACTGTTTGTGGTACTATTAGTACTGCCTACGACTGTCACTGCTAATTTTGTTTTTGTTGCCACTACGAGTCTACCACTATGAATATGCTACTATTAATACTGCTGTTGCTGCCACCTCTACTACTACTACTACTACTACTACTACTACTACTACTACTACTACTACTACTACTACTACTACTACTACTACTACTACTACTACAATACAACTACTACTGCTGCTACTATTAATAGTGGAACGGTTTATTGTGTTGGTGCATTCGCCCCGGGGCCCGATAAAACACGTATCACGCCGGATTGAACAACAAAAAAAACTACCGACTCATGCCGGCCCAAACGGGGCAGATACATTCGCGACGTTACGCTATTAATATAGCAACGGCGTGCACGATCTATGGTATCATGTATCATAGATGAAGCGTCGAACTATTTCTGACGCTTTCGTGCGGCGCAGCGCGGTATATATGCACTGACTATGCTCTGCTCTGCTCGCGATCGATCGATCGATCGATTCGACCGATTGGCCCCTCGCTTGCATGCCCGTACAGATCAGGACGCAGGGGAGTTACGTGCGCAGGTGCTTGTCGACCAGGGACGGCGGACAGGTGAATACATAATCCACACACTCACTTTTCCCCTCCATATTTGTTGAAACCTGTCTTGTTTGCGATACACGGACGATATTTTTGTGTGTATGACGCATGCTTGCGACACACGGACGATATTTTTGTGTGTATGACGCATATTTGTTTTTGTTTTCAGCCAAAAAAGCCTTTACGTATGCCTTCGCTCGCGTCAAGGGGGCACCCACAACGAAAACAAAAATGGCGGCGTCGGGAAGATGTCGTCGAGACCTTTTCCGAATTACCGTACACAATTTACACATCGCTCGGCGTTGTTGGGGGACCCTCCCTGCCGTCGAGAGGAGGGTGTGCTATCCTTCCACCCGGGGGTGATAAGGTGTATGCTCACGGTCAATGGTTGGTACCTGTTTCTGGAACGCGTCGAAGCTGTCAGCAGCAGCACTTCTGTGCCGGCCATCTCTTTGTTGTTGGGGTTGTTGTTGTTGTTGCTGCTGCTGTTATGTATAGCGCTACACATGCCATGCATTTGTGACTCAACACCATGTTGTACGGGAGGGAGGCCCGGGAGGAACGGACGAATAAAACTTGTCACTGTTATTTGTTTTACGTATACTCTTATTTGTTTTACGTATAGTCCAAATCCAACCTCACCGGGACGTTAACCTTGTTGAGGCCATGAACTGCTGTAGGTACATACATACCCTTGGAAACCCCCACCAAACCACACAACTAAAATAACAAAAACAAAAAAAAACTGAATGAGGCTTTGACGCAACAGACCTGCCTATAGCAATCAAAGCAACGAAAAGACAAGGAAGAGAGAAAACTGAAAAAAAAATGTGTTGCTGTCTCCCCTTCCCGCCTTCCCCACGAAAAAAAAAAAAAAAACCCCCCGCCCCCCCCCTTTCTCGTAGCTCCGTCTCGAAAGGGATGCGTGGTCAATGGTCAAATGACTAAGGCAAGCAACAAAAGAGTACGCCCCCCCCCTACGGCCGTGCACAACATGAGTACACCCCCCCCCTCTTTCTTGTATTCTGCGTATATGATATACTGCTGCAGTGTGCCGAGTGCGGTGTTGATGCGGCGGGACTGTACCGGCGAGCTCGGAGTGCATGGCTGTCCGGAGATTCACTGGCGACGAGAAGACACCGCGTGGTGCTGGAGATGGTGGGGACACCGCTAGAGGGAAAGGTGAGGGTCAGGTGGCCTCCAAAGAGCCGGGAAAGGGGTCGCCGATGCTTCGACAGATGCTCGCCATAGGCTGCTGTCCCGTGTTTCGCGCTGGGTTGTTTTCTTGTCGCCTCGTGGTCAAGCGCCGTTCCAGCCGCTCTTGGGGAAGGGGGCCCCGATGCTCCACAGATGCTTGGCATAAGCTGCTTGCTGTTCGTGTTTTGCTGTTTTTGTTGTTGTTGTTGTTGTTGTTTTTTTTTCTGTCGCCTCATGGTCAGCGCCATTCCAGCCGTTGTTATATAATGTGATACGTGGCCCTCAAGTAGCAGAGAAAGGGAAAGAGGGTGAGGAATGCTAAAAAAAATATTTGGCGTATATAAGATCGTACAGATCATACAGATCATACAGATCATAAAGGTCATACAGTTCAGGAATAGATCTTCCCTGAAAGGTCTCTGCTGTCCGTGTTTTTTGCTGTTTTTTCTGCTGCCTTCCTGAGCAGCGCCACATCTCAAAAGCCTTTCCCCATTTGTGTGTTTATAAACCTATGTGCGTTCGAGGTACCTATTGCAACCTCAGGACCGATTGTTTTAATGTAAATACGCTGTCAGTGTTGCTCTGCTCTTGAATTAAAACCACGAGTAACCCAGGTATATACAGTCGACCTGAAACACGTCTATTACGGTGGATCATACATAGTAAATAGAACCTACGGTTAAAGCAAAAAACTATATATTTACCTATTTTTACTGCCAATATTTGGTCCTATTTACTATGGTCCCCCGTGATAAAAGGCGCGGTCTTATCAAGCGTCTGTTTAGGAGGAGTATGTCGCACTATACTGCACTACGGGCGGACACCCTTTTTGACCCAGGCAGCCCTGGGGGGGGGGGTGTACTCATGTCGTGCACGGCCGTAGTCGTATGACCATAGACCCTCGCATCTCTACAATGCCGGGGCGGAGCATGTCAGGTTTTCACCGACCAGGCAGACATTGCTTTCACCAAGCGCGAAGCGCCGTGAGGTATTGGGCGAGTCGCATGGAGGGTGAGCTGCATCCTGCTGAGAACTGCCTCTGAAGCGGACTTGCATATGGATGGCAGCTTCAATGAGTTAATTTAATTTATGTTGTGGCCACTCCCTGAGACAGCAATGGGAGCACGATGTAACTGCCTCGCGGGTGCCTTACCATATACACACTACGTGATACGATAATTCCCCTTGTGCGGAGCAAAGGTTCTCCACCCCGCACAAATGATCTAACAAGACCGCCAGCTTTGGTGACCGCCAAAAACAAAACAAAAAACGGCACCCTGGTTGTCTAGCTCACGCAGTGAGAGGCGTGTTTTACAGCGTCGTTTCCAACCGACGCCAACCCAACCTATAAATATATCATATATTTATAGGGGGGGGGGGGTTCTCTCGACACAGAAGGCGTTTCTTATGTTTGTTATTTAGTTGGTTAGCCTCCCGAATGATGTACAGCAGTGCATACTTCAGTCCAACACACAGAAAGTTTCGTATTATACACACACGCGCGAGCTTGAAAAGTTCGTTGTGGGTGGTCGTTTTGGGGGGGGAAGCCTGCTGTCCGCAAATAACGGACAAAAAAACGTTACACACACACGTAGATAATTCACATCTCGTACAGAAAATCGATTCCCAGTTGATGATCTAGACGTTGCGGGGCAGATTATCTGTATGGTTTGTATGATCTGTGTTATCTGTATGATCTAGCTCATGCTGCCGTGTGGGAGCCATAAAATCTGCAGTAATTTAGTACATGTTTCCTTGGTTGGGTCTGTATACTGTACAGATCCTGCACAACCTTTCACAACGGCAGGCGAGGAACTAGATGATCTACTGTAGACAGATTGATAGATAGGTAGATAGGTAGATAGATCATGATCTGATCTAGACGATGATCTATCTGTAGATGATATATTTGTAGAGCATCTGTCCGAGGGGTGAAGCGTTGCTAAAAAGCTCTGAAAACTCAAGCTCACCTCTCCATGTCCATTTGCATTTGCGCCCCGTGGAAAACGCCTCTCCTAACTCCTAAGGTGCCGCGAGAGGGGGCCACGAGAAGGCCCACGCAGGGACAGTTTTGGCACGCCGATCACATCGTCCCGGTGGTGAGTACCGGCTATTAAATAAGTAATTGTTCATGTATTGAGGGAGACGGAAGAGACTGACTCACTCAGGTTGGGGGGGGGGTGAAGTTAATTTTCATGCATGGCCGTAGTCGTATGACCATAAGACCCTCGCATGCCTACAATGCCGGGACGGAGCATGTTGGGGGGGGGGGGTCTTGTTCAGGTTATAGTGGGGGGGGTACTCATTGGTTGCTTGCCTTAGTCATTTGACCGTTGACTATGCATCCCTTTCGAGACGGAGCAAGGTTAGGGGGGGGCGTACTCATTTGTTGCTTGCCTTAGTCATTTGACCAATGACCACGCACCCCTTTCGAGACGGAGCACCGTTCCTACACCTAATGGAGACACCTCCAACAGTTGAGCGCTCATTACGTTGTTTCCATATATTACATACCAGTAGTTTATTTAGGTAATCTCATCCCCTTCCTGTTTCGCCGCCTGTGGTCACCATCTATCTCATAGGATAGCGATCGTTTTCTCGCTACTATCTAGGGGGGGGTAGGGGTGTACTCATGTCGTGCACGGCCGTAGTCGTATGGCCATGGACCCTCGCATCCCTACAATGCCGGGACGAAGCACGTTGGGTTTCCACCAACCAGGCAGGGCATTGTGGCGTCTGTCTAGCTGATGTCGTCCTGCGCGCCGTCCACGGTATTCCCGAAGCGAAACCGATTGCGCCGCTCTTGAGTGTGAAGATGTCATCTACTGAGCTAGCTGGGTAAACTATCAATCGATTACCCGGAGCCCAGGGCGTTCCCACTGGTCGTCGAATAGTTCATCGAAGTTTGCTAACTCCCACGAACTGTTAAAAAGGTGTTACCCTCGAGGGTGCAGGCAGCAGGAAATGTCGGTCGCTGCATAAGTCACTCGTCCCATCATATTAATATTACAGGGGACCATAGTAAATAGGACCATACGGTACACACAAAAACCTATATATTTACACATTTTTACTAAGAATATTTGGTTCTATTTGCTATGGTTCTCTGTAAGAGTCCTTTCCATGCTGTCGCTACGTACGTATATACGTATCATAGCTCAATCCATCCATCCCAGGCATCGCTCAGGAAACCCAAACAGAGAAAAAAAAAAACCAAGGCGCAGAGGAGGGACGCAGTGATGATATCGGAGAGACCTTACAGCATAATTGAGGCAGCCATAGCGATTCGACGTGGCTGGCGACAATCCTCCCGTGCTCGGGTGGTTGCCGAAACAACGGTCGCACGCGGCAACGCGGGCGTGTTGGTTTTGCTCCCTTTGGACAAAAACAAAAACAAGACCTACCAACCAACCAATACACAATAACCACAAAACCGGTTAAACAAAATCAGGAGCCATAATACGTACGTAGACCTGGTGGAACTGCAACGGCAAGTCATCATATACGGTTGGTTGGGCGGTAGACATAAGAGAGTCGTATATAGGTGTCTGAATGGACATTGGGTCGAGCAAGAAATAGTGCGTTTCCGTCTATGGGTTGAACAAAAAACAAGACCAACCAATACACCATTACAAAATCTTATAAAAAAATCAGATGCCATATTAGACCTGGTTTTGTACCACAACATGACACCTTTGCTCTTCCGCCGCACACCCCCCCCCCCCCGCCTCCGCTTTATAACGGAAGTTATCTGAACTAATTAGCAGGAGCAGATTCGCCCCCTCCCTGAATCTCGTGGAACTCCTTTGCGCGACGACGGGCGCAAAAAAGGTAAGGGGCGGCGGGCAGTGCAGCCTCAACAACTACCGAACGCTCTGCGTGCCCTGCCACAAGAAAACCACCAAGAGACTAGCCGGCGAGCGGGCGGCGGAGAGAGCCGGCGCCGCTGCTGCTAAGGGCCTCGCCAAGCCTAGCGCCGCTGCGGAGACGGGGCGAGGCGCCAGCAAAACCGACCGGGCAGTAGGCGGCCGCGTCAGGGGAGGGCGCGGTAGAGGGCGCGGCAGGGCTACCAGCAGTCGGCGATGACGGAATGATGAGCGGCATTTATTTGCTATAACGGTGCAGCAGGCGTTTTTTTTTTTTTTTTGCCGATCTCGATGACGGAATGATGATGCGGCGTTTGCCATATGTAACGGTGCAGCAGGCGTTTTTTGTTGCTGAAATACACCGCCATCTGGGAACCGGAACAATCGTTTTTGTTTTGTTTTTGTGGAATTCACAAATAGATGACGATGAGTGATACCGTACTTGAGGGTAATTAGGTGCAAATGTTGAAACAAAATAACGACCTCTGGTATGTATTACGTCCTTTAATACGTACCACAAATACGTTTTACCCGTCGGCGCCTCGCCATAGACTGCCTACGAGTACAGCATCATCATGTCCGTCGTGCGGTAGTAATATTTGCTGCTCTCTACTTCGTAGTAGTAGAAGAAGAAGGGCGATAAAGGCGAAGCAGGAGCCAGGGACGGCTTGGGACGACGCAAGACATTTACATGTGTACGAGGAGGAGGAGGAAGGAGAATTAGAGCTACTTATATATATATATATAGCCGTGTTGTACACGGACTCTGCATACGTACGAGATATGATTGCTCAAAGAAGGGAAATTTCATGTAAAGTAAAGTATCATCTCGATTCGAGACTCATCCCACGGCAGGGGTTGCACTTTTTGGCTCAAACTTTTTTTCTGACCGGTTGATCTCTCTCAAGTGATCAGCTACCGGTTGGTGTGATACAGCAGTACACCTTTACTACTGGTACATTTATTTCAGACGCGTGCTGCGATAGAGGTACTACTATTAATAGCACTTTTTGGCTGAAGAGTTTTTTTTTTTTTTCAATGATCGGGCTTCTTCATTCAGAACTGAAAAATGTATCCCACACTAATTCCAAGTTGTTTGTCCCCAAAAACGGGGGGGGACCAGTTCTTAAGGGGTCAGCCCAAAATCTTCGGACGTTCATTCTCGTGCTGCAATATTGTTTTACGTTGTATACTTGGGCCATGTACATGTGTGTATTGTTCACCGGGTATATAGTATATATATATAGCACTTTTTATTTTCGTCCCAAATCAGTTTTTGGGGCGAGGCATAGAGGTGGACCACCCTCCTCATAAAAAACACACGGTGCTGTTATAAGGATTACCCTGGGCTGGGTAATCGATCGATCTTTTACCCCTATACGAGCTCAGCAGGTAATGTAATACCCTCACATTTGGCGTCGTCGAGGACACGGGTTCGAAGCTCACTTCGGAACTTTTCTTTTTTTCAGAAACGCTTGCGCGTGCGTCCCCAAATAACTCGTCTCCCTGGTTCCCCAGGTATTGAAACGAAGCGGGTAGGTCAACGTACGGCCGTATACGGTACCGACGTCCCAGATATCCCGCCGTTCAGAGGGGGGGAGAGTGTTATAAGGATTACCCTGGGCTGGGTAATCGATCGATCTTTTACCCCGATAGCTCAGCAGGTAATACCATCACAGTGCACCCATACCGTAGCATGGATATTTAGGAGTGTCAACCCTTTTAAGAACTGGTCCCACGAATTTGGGGACAAACTACTTGGAATTAGTGCGGAACATTTTTTTCCAGTTCTGAATGGGTTGAGTGGGCGCATAGAAATAATGGTGGGGCTGCGCGAACAAACCCCATTTACGTATATACGTACTCGAATATACCCAGCAGTAAGTCATGTTTCACCCGAGATATTGAGCTTCTCATGTGAATAGAGCTCAGAAAATAAGCCACCACCCCTCTAAGGTGGCATTGCTCTCGAGTTGCTCCGACCTATGCAAGGGGCAAAAACGATACATTATGCGCCGTTTTTTGCGTTGGTCTCGAAAAAGACAGAAGAAACGGCTTTCTTCATATAATATCATGATGATGGGTATGATGTCCCCCAAGTTTTTATTAGCTCACGCTCTCGAAAGTAGCGCTCGTGGTGACCAAAGTCAGGCGCATCGTCCAGTCGAAAGGAAGTACGCAATGGTACAAAAACAAAAACTCCGACCGGAAAATCAAGTGTACCGGGGTACCGATTTCGCCATGGCGGCGCGTATCTCATCCATGAAATAGTATATTTATTCACACAATAAGTATCGCAACACCCAGTAAGACACCGTGTCACAGGTTCAATCAATATCATACCGAGTCACCACAACGCCTGCACATATATGGAAAACCGCAGCAGGCACCATAAGAAAGAGCAAACAATCTACGCTCCAGACGCAAGGTCCGAGCAGAGGGCTCGCGGCTGTGTACGCCTCGTCGTGAACCCTGTCCCCATACTGGTGTAGACGGATACTGTACGAAAGCCTTCCAAGCTTTACGACATCCGCACATAGTCCACTATCGGTGAAGACGAATACCCTGAGCCCCCCAAAGTTTTCTACTCCATCCAACACCGGATTTTCCTGATCCTGGGGCTTTGCAAGCCTTCGAGAGGGAATGTACCATTACGAAAAAGAAAAGTCGCCACCAAGCCCCCCCTGGTGGAAAAAGTCGCTCAGAAGAATGGTAAAAACCACGAGGTAAAATTATTCACCACAAGCGCAATACACGTCCAAAACATAAAATCGGTTTGCAGCACAAAGAAAGCCAAAAATGTGAAATATTTACAAAAGAGAGCCCCCCTAAAAGACGATCAAGGGACACCCAGAAAAAATGGACAGCTGCTTGGTTCCATTGTTCGCTACAGCAGTAAATTTACAACGATGCTTACTCAAAATATTGTGGGGAGCACAACCAACAGGGGGGGGGGGGGGCGCTAATGGGAACGGAAGTCAACAAAGACCCTCAACTGCGTGTACCTCCTCTAAAGCACAAGTTGTAGTGGGAGAGGGCGAGTGTCGCCGCATGCCTCCACAACAAACAATACTAGTGCCTATCCAATATATAGCAAGCGTCGTACAAGTTGTACCCACGCCTGCCCCCCGCCCCCCCACAAACAATATAACAGCAAGCAGCAGCAACAGCAGAGCAGGTTTCATCAACCCCTACCACAAGGGTCCAACATAAACTACTGCTTGCTGCTGCTGCTGTCATTATATCTAGTTTTGAGGCCCACGGCGACCGGAGCAAAAAAAACAACAAATCAATTATTCCTCCTGCTCCCGGTCGGGGTTCTCGCGGTTCATCCGCCCCAAAAGCGGGAGCTTGTTCGGGAAAACCCCACCGGCCGACGCGCCCACCGAGTACGCCACCGCCACCAACATCGCTATGAAAACCACGTCCGACCCGGCCTGCGTGAACGGCACCAGTTTGTACGCATCCTGGCCGAGCGAGGCCGAGGTCAGAGCCCCGAGCACGCCGGGCAAGATCAGCGCGATGTCCAGGTTGATGGCCTGCTGCATGTTGAATCGCACCAGCTTGTTCACCTGCGGAAGGCTGGACAGGGTCGACAGGCCGAAGAAGGCCACCAGGGTGGCGAACGGGAGGGACCGCAGGGCCAGAAGCGCGCCGGCGAGGGGCTGTGCCCACGCCATCTGGTCGGGAAAGGCCGCGAACACGTGCCCCGCGTACGCCAGGCTGTCGGCCAGCGGCAGCACGTAGGGAAGCGCGGACAGGACCTTGTCCGCGGCCGTCGGCGCGCCGTCGTTCATGCCTGCCGCCCCCCCGCCCGACGCGGCCACCGCCCCAGCCTGCGACTTGAGCCTGTCCTCCATCTCCTGCTGCCGCTCTTCCATCCGCGCCAGGCGCTCCTGGTCCCGCTGCTCGCGGAACATGCTCTCGACCCTCGTCCTCAGCTCGTCCGAGGGGACGAACTCGGACTTCTGGAGGATGCCGTCGCCGTTCTCGTCGTACGTGGAGATCAGCTTCCGCGCCAGGTTGTCGGGGAACAGGGAGCCGCCCGGGAGCTGCGCGATGCGGGCTTCAATCTGCAACGCCCAAAGTTGTGTCAACGGATTTTTAGGGATTACGAGGGGCGGGCGGGGGCAGGGGGGGGGGTAGGGTTATATTTTGGCCGGTACGCAGAAGGGAGGGAGGAAGGGGGGGGGGGGGGGAGGGGAGGAGGAGGGGGGAAAGCCGAGGACATTTCAAACCGTTATGGTGTATCGCACCGACACTTTCAGGATACGGTGTACTGGTGTACGTGGTGTGCTAGGTTGTGTCTGGTTTGTTAGGGGTTTGCTCGTTCCCTGACTGTTACTAGCAGTTGTGATGCACTTTCATGTCGGTGTGCTGCTGCGGCGTCTACTTTCGTAGGCCAAGAAAGTCCAAAAGTTAAAAGTTCCTTCAGGCAGGGGCTGTTCGTTTTTATATATTCATACAACAGTTACAAATATACACGGCAGCTGTGAGTACGACCGTTTGCTTTGAAAACAAAAAAACGCAACATACTTCGAAGTACGTCAACGGCGACTTCGTGTTTTTTGTTTCATCGTTTCTCGTCCGAGTAAAAGCAGGACCTTGCCGAGAGCTTTCATTGTACAATACCTCTGAATTGTACAACGCATACCAGATACGGAGTGGTTAAAGGTAACTGTGATATAACGCAGCGAGTGGTGGCTGGAAAGGGGGCTCGCTCATACGTAGCGCGCGCCATGTAAGCGCGTAGGGAGTGGACTATTAATCAGCGTCCGCAACAGCAGCGATAGGAAAGTACCTGTGGGCAGGTGAGAAGTATTCGAGTTTTGCCCCTGTGGTGTTCTTGAGTGCGTGCGCTCGAGCCAACCACACGTCACCATACACTGCTGTTTGTGTTGTCATCACGCACACTAAACCGTTCGTTATTTCTTCTCATCACGACGACCAGCTTGCCCCTGGGAGATGTCGTGAATATTTCACCTACTGATACGATATAGGCCTACTGATAAGACCAAGGTGCAGGTTCCGCGGTCACGACCTGTACAACTTACGACACACGTTTTAGCCTGTTGTGCGCCCCAAGGGCTGTACGTACTATTCATAGATTCCAGGGAAATGTGCTACATCCAGTAATGTGACCACCACCATCATCCATCATCATCAACCAAGGAGACAGCTCGGCTCGACCTCTCTCCGCCACTAAATAATAGCTTCAGCTTTAGACAGCGCGAAGGCAGTTACGTTGGGAAGCATTTGACCCCCCCTCCCCCAGCTGACACGTGTATACTACGTAGAGGGTACGACACAAAAACACGGCCGACCAAAAACAACGACTGACCTCGTCTTTGTCGGGCTTGCGGCCCATCCGAGCGGTCAGCTGCTTCACGTAGCTCCTGCGCAGCGGGCCCTCCAGGCCGGCCTTCAACTCGGCGATGTCTACGGCCCCGTCTTTGTTGGAGTCGAAGGTGTTGAAGGATCTGTCCGCGCCAGCCCGGCGCTCCACCTCCCTCGCGGCCTCTAGCTCGGCCGCCTGTTCGCGAAACCTGGCTGCTGTCTCACGCAGCTTGGCCGCCTGTTTTCAAGCGGAATTGGGCGGGGAAGGGGCGAGGCGAGGCGGGGCGCACAACTATTAGTCTAGATTCACTACAGTAGATTACGTATGAAATAAATACTGCTCTAAGATACACTCGTACTGCTGCTGTACGTGGACACGTACCTGGTACAGCAGTAGACAGACAAGATATGTGACACGTTCACCACTACTACTGCTGTATGCGAGTACGTGCTGACGAGGTTGTCAAATTGATCGGTGAGGCGAGAGTTGTTGCCTCCCCACCCTCGATCTGGATCCTGGAAATCTTCTCTCTCGTTATCACCAGAGCGTCAGAGATAAATAATACGAGCGCGATGCGGAACGAAGGCAGATACCAGGTATGCACACAACACACGCCAGGTACATACCGGTCCTGCTGTAAGCGTATCATATACCCCGTACCCGGTATGCCCGGTCGTGAGTGTTTGGTTGTACACACTCCACACTCCACACTCCACACTCCACACACTGCACGAGCGGCGGGCGGATCACTCGTCTGCTCTCTTGCTGTACCGTTCTTCGTCTCTTCCGCCACAAACTGCCGCAAAACCCCGTTCAACTTCGTGCGTAGCGTGCTCTACAGCTCTACAGCCAGGAGAGTACAAGTCCTACTGCTGTACCAGGTAGTACCCAGCAACTGGTGTACATACCCCAGGTAGTCAACAGAGTAGATAGACTATGCTCTCGTACGCTCTTACCTTTTCTTCGGCGATCTCGCTGACCATGCTGAGTCCAACGGAAGCGAACGGCGTCCGCGACGGACGAAGGCTTGAGCGAGCGTTTGCCGTTGTGGAAGAAGCGAAGCGGGACGAAGATGACGACGACCCGGGCTGGTGCCGCAGCCCAGCCAACCCGGTAGGGGCGACGAAGGCCGACGCGGGGCTCAGCAGGAGAGCCAGCATCGCAACGAAGGTGGTCGGAGAAATGGGTGCCATAGCTCTCTTGTCAGGTACGCAGGTAAGGTACTTTGGTAGTTGCCGTGGGTGGGGTTGATGCGCTTGCAGGCAGCAGTATAGGCTGGCTGGGGCAGAGGTGGTGGTGTTGGTGTCTGGTTTTTGGTTGCTCGAGGTGGATCAGGTATGGTGGTCTGAGATTGTGAGGTGGGGTGCAATCGCGCAGGGCTTGTGCACTCTGCTCTTGCTCGAGCTGGCTGTCAGTGCCCGGGTCTTGGTCATCCATCATTGTCATAGAAGCTTGAGCTGTTTTTCGGCTGAGGTGGTGAAGTTGGGTCATATCGTCATATCGCAAATGACGTGGCTTTTTAATTGTGCCGCATATATTGTGCCGAAACGCTACCAATTTCACCGCATGATCGCCTGCTTCTCTTGCCTCTCTTGTCTCTACTCGCGACGCGACCACTCGGCTCGTGGCCAGCGCTGTGCTCGGTGCAAAGTGTGGGTATGTGGTACCACCTTCAGTGTAGGGGTGTGCAATGCGCATGGGCCGGCGAGCCTATGAGATTTATACTGGCCTGGCCGCACTCTCATGGTCTTACCTAATCACCCATAAGGGTTTACTCTATTTTATAGTTGTTTGTCAGCGGCAGAGGTGCTCCCCACTCCCCATAAGGGTCTCCCATAAGGTTTGGCCAATCAGCAGCACAGAACGCGCGGCGTGATCGTACGCGCGGCGCGATTAGGCTGGGCAGAGGCACGCTGGCCACCATCTGCCTGTGGCCCTGAAGCCTGAAACAAGGCCAGGGTGATACGCATACTTGCAGCAACAACTCGGAGCCGAAGTCGCTGGGCAAGCAGCTGGTAATAATGGAGGTACTACTTCGCAACGTGGGTAACAGCTGTGGTGGCGCTGTTGGAGACTCGTACAACACTTCGGCGTGGAAGCATGGAAACCTACTCATCACCAGAGAGCGCTTCCAGATTCCTTCAAGCAGGACCGGCATAGCAGAGGAGGCTTCTTGTACATAGCAGGTGCCGTGCATTGTTGTTGTGTTGTATCAAATGCTGCTTATTTGCTCTCTGGCGATACGAGTACTAAGCCGTCTACGAGTAGTACGTCTTGTCGCCTACGGGTACAGCAGTGTTATACCTGACACCTACCGGACACCTTGCATCACAAGAAAACGACTACTCTGCTGCCGTATCGTATGTACCAGGTCAACTAACAGCAGGTCTCCACGACTGCCTCCGTCTTACGTGCTTCGCACGGGCACATGAGCTCGTACCGTCTGCTACGAGAACAACAGCAAGAAGTAGTTGCCTGTGTTTATTGCTCGTGTACACCTCTCGAACTGACTGCACACATATACACGTACCAGTGTGTGCAGTGCAGGTGTGTAGTTGGGGCACTGCACTACTGCTGTACTGCTGTAAGAACATATGTAATGCTGCCTACCAGAGAGGTATCATACCAGTACGGGAAACCTAATAAGAAGCAGGAAATATGGTCCAGGCTGGATTTCTTATTTGAGAGAGGGTGCTTTCTACTTAACTTCAAGAGCACGACTCCCGAATTTCTTATGTTTCTCTAAACCTCAGCCTGGCCTTCTTATTAGTCTGTTTCTTGTTAGGTGTCCTGCACTGTATTTGTTCGTTCATCACAACTTGCGCTGCTACTGCTGTGTACCTGCTCAGCAGTCGCCATCGCAGGTTTATATTGCCTGTGCCGCATGGGCTCTCTCTATACTGCTGTACCCAAGCTGTACCAGCAACCGTGATATGCATTGTCTTTCGCCAGAGAGTATACGAGTAGTATATCATACTGGTCGTAAAAAGTTTGGACTGGTCTGCAATCCTCTTTATTGCTTTGTCGAGGAGAGGGGGGTACTGCTGGTACTGCTGGTACGACTGTACTGCTTGCACTGAAGATGTGTCACCTTCTGGCCGTCCCTCTCTCTGCAACCCCGCTGCCCTTGCACTCTAGTCCTAGGGCAACACTAGCAGACGTGCTGGCGTCACAGGGGGAATTGCACGTGGTGGTGGGTTTGCGCTCCTGGAAACGCTCCTCGTTCATCGTGCGAACACCTTGCACGCAGACGAACACGCAAACGAAAGCGGCGACCGTACCGCGCCGGCAACCGCCCACAGGGGGGGCACGATGGACATATCTTGCTGAGGGAGGAAAATCGATGGCGGAAGACACCAGACTAAAACAATAGGAAACCATGCAAGAGAGCCGGCTTAAGGGAATGCCACGGTGGGTGAGGGTGGCGTGGGCAACCGCAGGCCAGGGCCGATCTCCATAATACCGCGCTGTGGCAGTGGCACGGATGCTTCTCTCGGAGGGGAAAACAGGCTGCTACACGTGCCCGGCTCGTCGATTACGCCGAGCAGGACAAATATTGGAAAGGTGGGATTCTTTCCGGCGTCCGATTTTTCTGGGCGAAAAATCAATGGCGCCGTAGCTCTCTGTGCTGACGCCACGACAGCCGTCGCGAGTGAAAGGTGGAGAGAGTGGGGGGGGGGGGGGGGGGGGGGGGGGGGGGGGGGGGGGGGGGGGGGGGGCGATCATCACAAACGTTCACGGAGAGCAAGAGCACAAGGTTGACGGCACGAATGCCGGAGCTTTCAGTAAGGAGGGTAACGAGGAACTACCGATGCAGGTGGGCAACGTTGGCATCATAATTTCGTTTGCTTGACGCTTTGTTTTGGCAAGTGTTGGATTCAGCTCTGTAGCTGAACAGCAGTAGTGAATTACAGTAGGGTCTGGGTTTCACGCCACCTCCCCCTACCTCTCCATGACAGCTAATGCTGCAATACCGCTCTTTGGGTTTCACGCCTACGCCGTTTCCCGTCTTCCTGCAATTCTTCAACAATGTTGTACGGTAGCATAAGGCCGCGCCTTTTTAGTGTTGACGCAGTCCCAGCGGGTGGTCTGTGGTATACTTGCTTCTACAATCCGTTTGGTGTGAATGTTTTCGTGGCTTCTTCCCCCCGGTGGCTACAGTCAACGGGTGTGTTCGTGGGTGCGCCTCGACGTCTCCCATACTATGCGGCGCCTGAGCAAGCGGGACCCCGAACCCACGGCGCATCTTATCCATGTTTTTTTTATGGCAGGGAGATGCGTTTTAATGAAGTAGAAACAATAACTTAGAGGCAATGGAATAGGCCCTTGGCCTCAAGGGCAGGAGCCAAGACCATGTAGACTTAAACATGTGGTGGAACTTCCACCGCTTCATTCTGTGAAATTCACGCAGGATGTGAGACTTGATCTCATTATTTATTCCGTTGGGTGTCGTGTTCCCGAGTGAATCTACGGCCGAAAAGTGCCATGGATTTTGGCTGGCTTTCGCCTCAAGTGAGTTGTCACTGTTCGGCACAACACCTTTTGTTGCCTCTACTCATTTGTCATGCTCGTGTTTGTCGCCACGTCTGGCAGGATGATCCGCATCGTGAGCTATTCTCCTAATCTAGTATAGCATCGGCGGTCCATGTGATGGATACATTTGTTCAAAGACCCGGAAACCGTTGCTGAGGGAGGAAGCGAAGGAGGCTGCAGAGCCAACTAACTTCACGTCAAGGCTGACTGATGACGGATCCCGATGGCCTGCCAATATATTTCCAGGCAAGGGGATGTTCTGCGGCTGCCTTTCTAAAATTATCGTCGCGCTTGCAGTACGAATGGTGTAGAAGAATATATGATAATCTGCTCGTCGTGTAGGTAAAAGCTATGGAAGGCTTTTGATAACCACGATGTTGACGTTGCTGTTGTAGGCAGGGGGGCGGTGTGGGCAGCTGGTACACGGGGCCATGCAGGTACAGTTTGATCGAGGACGGAGCACGGTACCGCCCTCTTTCTTGCTACGCATTTCCACTGGATTAGTTAGGGTTTGCAGCTCAGCCTTGAAACCAAATCCCCGCTCTTGCCTTGATCGGTTATCCTCGCCGGTGTAAAATATTCGTGTTTGTGCCGTTAGGCAGCGGGAAGTGTCCGAACTGTATTTCCGCAATATCTTACTGTGACGTCCGGGATCGATCCTGTTTTCCGTAGCGGGATGTCAAACGAGCGCGAGGTGTCGATGGTTTATTTTATGATATAATCAATGCTACTACGCAGCCCTGGAGCGGGGGAGTTTCATGCATACCCCTTGGGCAGAGCTATTCCGCTTCCGAACTATTTGAGTCGATTGCTACCCTAGTAAACGTGCCGGTGACGCTCAAAGTTCAGCACCATATTGGTGACGCTCGTCGTACCTAGGAAGTGCTGTACCCTTTCCTATTATCTCACTGAAGTAGTACGATGTCGTCGCGGATGTGGAAGCGGGAAATTAAGCGAGTCTCGATGTTGGGCAACGAGGCCGGTCACATGAGGTGTACTGTTAAAACAGCGAGTACAACCCATCCCGTTTTTTGTTTTTGTTTTCGGGTACTCCAGGGAGGGCCTGAACAGTTCCGAGAATTTACCTACTGAATTTGGGCTAACATGATACGTGCTACCCACATCCCGCGCCTCACGGGTGGTGACCCAGGTATCCCGGCCATATCAGCTCCAGGGAAGCGCTAAGGCTCGTTCGAGGGAAATATGCGCCCGTCAGGACAAACTGCTCGCTCCCGTGGGTAGTGGAGGCCCTGCAGGTGCCACGCGTGCAGAGGCCTGGCTTGTTGAATAGTCGATGACCTTCGGCTTGAACATATATTATGCAGAACACGAAGTTGCTCGAGATCAGGGGGCGTCAGAGTGTAACTGTGCAGTCACCAATGACACCGGGGTTTCGCGCGTTTGGCAGCACGTCGTATCAACTAGGAACGAGATGACAGTGGAGGCATATAAATGCCACCTTAATCAGTTGTTTTGGTCACAAGTTGGGAGGGAATTTTAACGGCTGTGTACCAGAAGAGCGTTGCCACGACTTAAAGAAGCCAAAGGACAAGATCACATTGTGTAAATCCCGTCGGGGGTACGAGTTGTATGCGGCCGAGGCGAAATTAATCAGGTGGACTGCAACTCCGGCCCGTCGCGCAAGCAGTAGTGGTGCACGTTGAGTGCGGGCATTCTGGAGAGTGTTGTCCAGATCAAACTTTATCATGTATGACAAGTGCAATGTGTGTATTGATTCAATGTGTTTCACGCAAACATCGTCATAACTTGTAGTCGACGTTGTTAATACTAATACTTTGATAACACGATTATAGTGTATTTCTTGTGTTAATGCATTCTTTCAATCAACGTTTCTGCGTATGTTAACTGTTTCGCAACAATTATAGGTGTGTGTCTATGTAAGCTACATCCGACACTTAAGGCCAGTGCACAGCGTCTAAGAGCGCGGTGCACTTGAGCTATATGTGATAATTATTTTTGTTTGTTCTGTATTATTCGGAGGGCTGTTGAAGCAATGAGTGACGAAGCCTGCTTCTGCACGGTGCCATCAACAAGGGTTCACGAGCGCTACTGTCGAGAGGCAACGAACAGTACTAATGCCAATATCATGAGACCACGCTTTTGCCCAAAGAAGTTGCTCAAGTACTCGATATGTACCAGGTACAAGAGAATAATCGATTCGGATATCTGTGAGTACGACGATGCCTACCACCATGCACATTCTCCCAACTGCACGTACTCGATTGTATTTATAAATTTCACAAGACCGGGTAAGCTCCTCGCTCACGGTGAGTGCCCGTGTTGACATAGGCAAACTGCACTGGTCGCTGCAGAAAAACATCGTCTGATCTGTCACAAGATTCAAGAAGAAAGGGGACACTAGTTGTTTACTGTACACTGACAGAGAATACTAGGCGAGAAGGTGCACAGCACCTGTTTAGTGGGCAAGTATGAACAAGCCCAAAAGCTATACCGTAGGCAAGTACTACAGTAGTAGAGAGGGATAGAGGCAAGGCTGCCTGGTACATGCAGTGTATTATATAGACCGAGTGCGTTCGTAAGAAAAAAACAAGGAAACTACAAACGAAATCCCGCCGCAATCAAAACACACCAAAACCACAGCAGTAGCACGGCGACAGCGACCAACTCAACGCAGTTGAAACAAATTTCACGCGTTAGTTCAAACTTTCCCGCTTCTGTAGATGCCGGGTTTGTGAAAATCGGTGACGCACACCCCTCACGATCAGTAATGAAAAAACACGACTATCACAGACGGAAATCCATAAAAAAAAATGTAAGCCCAAACGCACCGCTACAAAGAGTTTTTTCACTGTGCGCAACCAAAAGCCTCGGTCGCTTCGCTCCCTCGGCAATTTTTTTTGGCGCTCCGCGCCAAATGAGTTTAATTGCCATAAGAGGTAAGACCATGAAAGTGCAGCCAAATACTGCAAGCGGCATTCGTGGCTGACACAATTTAGGGCGTTCACGTATTAATAGTGGCTCGGACCAGCCCGTAAACCGTACAAAGGGATAAGAGACCCCGAGACCCCCCCCTGTGTTTCAAAACTGCATGGCGTTGTAACGAAGGATTTTCTTTCACTTTTTTGGTTTTGTTTAGTCGAGCTGGGGACGAACTACCAAAGAGAGTTTCACTCTTAGGAATTTATACTCCACCAACGGTCCTTACATTTCCGCCCGGGAAAGGATTACCAGTATTACGTAGTACCATAGCCCTTCGGGGACCCCTTTCAAGGCATACCACTCTGTCCCGAAATATAGGCACGATTTGATTAAATATTAATGTACAAAATGTAGTTATATTTCGGGACAGAGTGGTACGAAGTATAAGGGATAGCTACGATGCATGCTACGGTGAAGGTGCATCACCGTGTTTTTTTTCGGAGGGGGTGGTCACTTGAGGAGCTCTACGAATACCTCACCCCCAAAAAACTGATGATTTTGGACGAAAATAAAAGTGCTACGTACGTACCGGGTGAACAAATACAACATGCGGCCCGAGCATACAGTGGACAATATTGATATTGCAACACGATAATTATGAAAGTCCGACGATTTTGGCTTAAGGCGCCCCCAATCATTCAGAAGACGAAAAAATCAGCCAAAAAAGTGCTGTCTCTATCGTAGCACGCGTCCGGACCAAAACACTGGTGGTGTAACTTTGGTGTTTTCAACCGTCTACGAGCAGCCTGTGCACAGCACCCAGCTGTACGTACGGGTAGAGGATCATGTTGCGTCCATGCCATATATATCCGCCTCCTTGCATTGAAACCACGACACCAAGTTGCATATAATACCCCCCTAATCTACGCAGTGGCCCGTTACTACTGTAATCGTCATTTTTTAGCGTCATTTTCCTCCCTCTTCCAAAGTCCCCAAGAGGCTGATAATACCGCACTCCTTTTCTCTTTGTCGGCCACTTTACTGCTGTACCTGGGTCCAAAGAAGGTTTATACGTATACTTCGCGAAGCATATGTATAACGAATGTCGAATTATACTGCAGGAACAAAACAAAAACAAAAAAACGTGCGTGTGGGATGAGGCCTGCTGCTGTAGTAGTAGGTAGGGCCTTCCCTTTTCAGCTATTGTATGTGTACCCTTCGCTCCCCTCTTGGCGGTGCAATTAACGCGCTGAAAAAAAAAAACGCTTCGCATGTACGAGTAGTACAGCATACACCATAAAAATAAAATTACATGGTATAGGTTACATGGCACACGCGACGTTATTAAACATTGTACAAGCTACGTATTATACAACCTAGCTATTCGTCGTTATGGAAACAGAAAAAAACTAATAGAAACCTCATCGATCCTTATTTAGGACTATTTATATAGCTATACTTGCGTATATTTACCTATGACACAGCAGTACACAACCTAGTGACCATGGTGGGCCTCATTGAAGCAAAACATCGAACTTATGACTCTCGGTGAGGCAAAACTATTGAAGCAATCAAACAGTAGTAGTGGCGAAATCAAAACCACAAATCGCCGGTGCGAGGTCCGAGTTTTTCCACACCTTGTCGGGCAGATGATAAAATTCTAAATCCCCACTTCATGATGCTACGTAGATCTTTCAAAAAGGCAGATCTCTTCCCGATCTAGAGTCCCGTTGCCGGCGGGTGGGACCCGTATAATCTGCATGATCTAGCACACGTTCTCCTCTGCGTTGCTGGATCTGCACTACTCTGCAGACCCTGCACAGATTCTCACAGCGAACGGCAGGTGAGGAACTAGATGTTGGTCGTCCAGATCATGATCTGTCCCAGGTAAGGAATGTTTCTCTTCGCGGGCAACGCAACATACAGACGCAAGGCCAGGGGCGCTCTCAGCATCAAGGAACTACCCCCCCCCCGCCCCGCCCCCCCCGACTACAATGAATGATGGTCCATCTTCTAACACGACTACGGATAGCTCGTGAACAGGCGAGGGAGCGTGGTTCAACCATATCTGCGATTAAAAAAAAAACGGTTTGACAAAGACACTATCATCGTGTACGATACGAACATAACTAACGCTAACCCTTAACCCCAATCAACCAATCAACCAGTATCTAGCTCTAGATTTCTTCGTCTCGTTCACAGAAGAGTGTGACAACTATTTATCTCGAACCATCGGTAAGCTATGCTGGAACCAGTACTGATTTCGGCCGTAGGTCGAGGGCTTATACACTCGCACACCACTCTATAAACCAGCTTCAGTACGTAGTCGGGGGGGGGGGGGGGG
>MEHQ01003711.1:55649-67765 GCA_008828725.1 Saccharina japonica | reverse complement strand
GGGGGGGCGGGGGTAGGGGTAAACTACAAAAGATAAAACACAAACAAAACAAAAATCGCCAAACAGCTAAAAAACAAAATTCAGCTGAAACTCACGTTTATAGTGTGCGTAGAGCGATATCCCAACCATGAGCTCCAACAACCCCCGCACGGCGAAGAACACGTTGCCCGTGACGGTTATTCTCACGATGCGCGTTATCTGCCCCAAAGGAAAAAGGGCCAGGAGGCAGCAGGGTGGCGGCCGGGCGGGCGGTGGCGCCAGGCAAGGAGCAGAGAACGGCGACGATGACGGCGGCGGCAACGACGTTCTTGTACTTAGTTACGTACGTATTTTCCTTTTCTTTTCCATCCCTCTGGCGGATGGGTACGGTAATGGGTAACAAAAGTTAACCTGGAGCGTTTACCACACTTCCACACCCAAAAGTGTTGTACGTTAGGGTGGGTGCGTGGGTGAAATTAATGAATTCATGACTTGGTGGATTCATTGGATTCCGCTTCCGAGGCGCACAATGCTTTATATCCCTGAGAAAGGAAAACAAAAAAGAAGGACGCTGCGTACAAAAACGGAACAGAGAACATATGTATGTATCATACAAAACAAATAATTCTTCGTGTGTATGTATGTCGCCCGCAGAAAAGACCCAACAAGAAAAAAAAAGGTTTTTGAAAAATAACAAGGAGACTCGTCGCCGTCGTCTCTCTGTCTCTGTCTCTGTTTCTGCCTCGCTCTCTATGTCTGTCTGTTTGTCTGTCTGTCTGCCTCTATCTCTCTCTCTCTCACCTGCCCGTCCGTCGATATCTGATTTACCGCGCCGAGCGTTCTGAGGACCGTTCGAAAGCGGTGCGAGAGCCGGGAGATCTCCACGCTGCACACCAGGGACAGCATGCACAGCAGAGCACTGCGACGGGAGAAGGAGATGGCGACAGCGGGGCAGAGAACATTACTTTTAGAAGGCCGATCGATGATCGCGAACAGCGTAAAAACAAAACAAAAAAACGGGACAGAAAATCACCCACCGACAGCAAGTAACCCCCCACTCCCCCCCGACGCGTGCTACGGTAGAGGTAGCAATTTTTGGCTGAATGTTTTCTGAACGATCGGGCTCCTTAACCCAAATTCGTCGGACTTTCACTTTTTTTGTGACGAAATATGTTTCAGACTATAATTCGGTCATGAGATTTCTCATCCGGCAGCACTTTTATTTGCCTCCAAAACCGTTTTTTCGGTGAGGCGTGACGCTCCTTAAGCGAGGAGCTAAAAAAAAACATGGTGCACCTCTATCGTAGCATGCGTCCCCCCCTTATTAACACTGATATATACGGCGCATTTCACTTTCGTTCACCATCGCTTGCTCGATCGGGAGTTCCCGATGGGGTTGTGGGGATTGCGGACGGGGGGTTGGAGTTGGGGTTGGGGCTGGGGAGATTGGGGTTGCGGTTGGTCTTGGGGGTTAGGGTTGAGCTCGGGGTTTGGATGGGAGTTGGGGGTGGTGTGTACCTGGTACTCATTAGCCGCATGTCATGCTTGGCCGTAGTCGTATCACCACAGACCCTCGCATCCCCATAATAGCAGTGCCGGGTCGCGACTTCCAAAGATACACACACCGTCCCGTCCAGTCTCTCAAAGGTATACCACGGTCGTATTAATAGTAGTCTCGATACACGCACGCACACACAGCAGTCACACAACGCACATCCTGAACTTATAAAAAATGTCTTCCACCTTTCAAACATGAGCATCCCCTGGCTGCTGTACACGCGAGCGAAGAAGAGGCACGAGTTCACGCCCTCCGCCGCCGCCAGCCCCGCCGCTACGGTAGTGAAGGACGCCATCGGGTGCGAAGGCCGGAGGCTGTCCTTGAAAATCTGCACGGTTGTTCGCGTGCACAAGAAAAGCAGGAGTAAAAAGGCGGGCGGGCGGGCGGGAAAACGCGCACGCGCACCAGCAACAGCAGCATACCTGTATGTCAGAGACAACAACAAAATATATCGTACCGGTCTCTTATTGCTCGTATACATATATATACTTCGTATATAATTATTGACATCGTTGGGTGGTACTGCGATTAAATGTGGTTTGGAGATAAACACATAAAGGTATCCCACAGAGAGCTATTACTCGTGTTTTAAGACCATCAAAACATGGCTTCGAGCGCATGAGACCCCCCCCCATGAAAAAAATATTAAATCGTGGTACATTGGAGCACCCCCCCCCTCGCCGCCGGCGCTGCCACAGCAGCCATCAATCGTCAGTCGGTGCCGACGAAGAGCAAGGTTCGGGTCAAGGGACGATTTTTCGACGTCAGTTCCGCCTTGCTTTCTGGAGCGAGGACGAGGGGGGGGGTTGAAGTCACGACGGTTTGGTTTCGAAGTATTCACGATTTTTTCACGAGAGGAGCCTGTGCTTTTCGCTATTTGAGGGAGTTGCAAGAAGGGGGGAGGGGTTCCGACGATGTAGGGACTCGGGGGGGGGGGGGGGGGGGGGTCGTCAAGGGTTTGCCTGCTGGTGGACACATATCCTCACGAATTATATATGTATCCTCTCTCTTAATACTAAACTTGTACGCATGTAGAGCCATATGTTTTATCAAGCAATCTATTTATCCAGCTATATCAACAGCGGTATGTCTATCTATCTATCTATACTCTCTCTCGCGCGCTCTCTCTCTTCCCCACCCCACCCCACCCCACCCACCTGCAGGTGTCTATAACAGCAGAATGAACGGTGCTCCGTCTCGAAAGGGGTGCGTGATCGACGGTCAAATGCCCAAAGCAAGCAACAAATGAGCATCCTCCCAAACCCCCCCCCGCGCGCGGGGGACGGTGCTCCGTCCCGAAAGGGATGCGTGGTCAATGGTCAAATGACTAAGGCAAGCAACAAATGAGTACGCCCCCCCCCCCCCCCCCCCCCCCCCCCCCCCCCCCCCCCCCCCCCCCCCCCCGCGCGCGCGCTTAGTGCTAGCAATGTCCGCCTGGTCGGCGAAAACCCGACATGCTCCGTCCCGGCATTATAGGGATGCCAGGGTCTATGGTCATACGACTACGGCCATACTACGGCCATGCATGAATATTAAGTACCCCCCCCCCCCCCCCCCCCCCCCCCCCCCCCCCCCCCCCCCCCCCCCCCCCCCCCCCCCTCTCCCTCCGCCCCCTCCCTCTGTCTCTCTCCCTCCCTCCTTGCCCCAGCACTTAATAATCTCCGCTTCCTACGCTCTCACCCCCTTAAGCAGGTCGGCCCAGAAGATGGCCATGAGGATGAAGATGCTGAACAGGCTCAGACTGCCCACGAAGAGAAGGATCTCGGAGCAGTACGTGCCGACCCAGTGACCCTTGAAGGCGTACTCCGTCGACGGCGCGTACGACGGTGCCATGAACTATGCCGGTACAGCATGATAAACGGCGGCACGGTACGAGTGTTCGCATATATACGCAGACACAGAAGGGAGACGCCGTCACAGCGAGCGGTGCATCGCAGAGGAGTTGCATTTGTTGGGAGGGATGTATGTACACACCCCGCGGCCTTCGGGCGCGCGCGCGCGCGAAACCGCGTGGTGTACGAACATACAAGTAAAGCCCAAACCAGGCATGTGAGGGAGTCATGCCACCACCGTAGAGGGGATACGACTGTAGTGCGTAGCTGGTCCCTCTATAGTGCCAGAGATGCCCTATATAGGGCCGGTTGCCCGCTATAGTGCCGGTGAAAGCGCTTGGCACACAGACAGATGGGATTCACCAGGAGGGTGCGGTGCATACTGAATATTGTGCGGAGTAAATAGTGCCGGTTGCCGTTACATACAGTGCCGGTGTTGTTGGCTGGCGCATGCATACCGGCACTACGAGAGGGACCACTACTGTATATACGTATATACCTACAGTAAGTCTTGCGAGGCTCCGAAACACGAGGAGGCGGTTTTTGAGATAAAATTGTTGCAGTATGTCGGGGCAGATCATGATCTATCTGTCTACAGATAGATCATCTAGATCCAACTATCTGTCTACAGATAGATCATCTACAGTAGATCCAAACCTGCCGTTGTGAGATGTCGTGCAGGATCTATACAGCAAGGCACGTATCTAGACCAGGGAACATGTCCTAGAGCGTGCATATTTGACGGCTCTGACCCGGCAACATGAGTTACTCGTAGAACCTACACATACAGGAATTGTTTCTTGTTTTTTTTGTCCATCCCATTTATTATCTTCGCCCTTCCTTTCTCTCTCCTTCCTGGTCGTTACTCAGATCCGGGGTCACAAAGTAGGCTCTTCTCCCTCCCCCCCCCACTACGGTTCTTGCCTTGCATTTTTATCGCGATAAGGTTTCAGCACTTTCTTCCCTCGTCGACTTGCGTCGGATTTCTCTGCCCTGAAATATCTACTAGTAGAACTTCAAGTGGAAATCGATGATCTTATCCAATGTGTGAAATATTGTATTCGCGACCCCGATGAACCAATCTCACCGGCTGAAAGATGACAACGGAACGAAAACGCAAAGGTCGAAAGGGATTGCAAAAATAATGCCCAAAACTCGAAAGGGATTGCAAATGTCGTATCATATAGCGAATGAAGTACATCCCAAAGCCAAACATTCCATCGAGGAGCCCTGTGAGTCAGAAACGCCCAAGTATCATACCAACTCTACCTACCACCGCCGCCGTGGCACGACCTTACCCCTTACGCGTAGTACTACAGTAGACTGTACATAATACTCTTCTTCAGTCTTATTTCAAGTAAGCTGTCCCCAAAAGCGGGAGTGCGGTCCCACTTTAAGGGATGAACTCCTACTGTAAACCCCTTAGTACAACTCTTACAAACGTCTCGGGGGGTGTGTACAAAGCCTACTTGGGGAAAAAAAGATTCAGAGTGCTTTTGCAGAACGGATCATATATATATACGCGCGGTCGAAGTATTACACTCAACTAGCGAAGATGAGTTTCGACGAAATCCTCGAGCTCACAGCTGTTTAAAAATATGTATATATATAATATACCATATATATTACGGAGGACTATACGAGTAAATAGGACCATTTTTTTATTAGCAAAAATATGGGTTTATGTGTGGTACCGTAGGTCCCCTATTTACTATGGTCCCCCGAAATAGTGTCTATTCATACCAAAATAATTACGGTAGACTAAAAAAGGGTTCCGCGGAAAAAAGAAGAAGGCTGAAAACGGCGGAAG
Organism: Saccharina japonica; assembly: GCA_008828725.1. NCBI lineage: Eukaryota > Phaeophyceae > Laminariales > Laminariaceae > Saccharina > Saccharina japonica. The sequence goes on along the minus strand of MEHQ01003711.1, from coordinate 62,586 downwards.
CCCAAGCGCGCCAAGCGCCCTCCCCCCTGGGTTGGCGTCGGTTGGCAACGACGCTGTAAAACACGCCACTCGCTGCGTGAGCTAGACAACCAGGGTGCCGTTTTTTTTGTTATTTTTTTTGGCGGTCACCAAAGCTGGCGGTCGAGTAGATAATTTGTGCGGGGTGGAGAACCTTTGTTCCGCACAAGGGGAATGGTCGTATCACGTAGTGTTAATATGGTAAGGCGTCCGCGAGGCAGTTACATAGTAAAACCCATTGCTGTCTCCGGAAGTGGCCACACCAGAAATTAAATTAACTCATTGAAGCTGTCGTCCATATGCAAGTCCGCCTCAGAGGCGGTTCTTAGCAGGATGCAGCTCACCCTCCATGCGACTCGCCCAATACCTCACGGCGTTTCGCGCTTGGTGCAAGCAATGTCTGCCTGGTTGGTGAAAACCCAACGTGCTCCGTCCCGGCATTGTAGGGATGCGAGGGTCTATGGTCATATGACTACGGCCGTGCACAACATGAGTACACCCCCCCCCCCCCCCCCCCCTCCCCTCCTAGAAAAACACCCCAACACAGACTGAATTGGGCAGAGGCTTGCCATTGCGGTGGGCGGGGGGCGGCGCACGCACCTCCGTGGGAATGAGGAACCAGACCGCTCTCACGACCGAAGTGAAGAGGATGAGGGAGTAGAACGTCGTGATCACCGTCTCGGACCCGCTCTGCCCGGCGCTGGCCAGCAGCCGCTTCAGCGAGGCGCCGGCGAGGAGCAGGAACCCCAGCCCTAAGACAACATCCTGCGCGCGCGCGTGTGCGGGGGAAGGCCGAGAACGGAAGCGGTGGAACGGGTTTTTTTACGTACGTTTTAAATTCACACTTTTCAGTTTTCAGTCGTTCGCCCCCGTAAGAAAGGCATCACACGATTTTACTGGCAAACTTTTTTTTTTTTTTTTTTTTTTGACATTTTGGCGTTTCGTACTCTCTCCAAACACTACATGTAGGAAATGGAACTGGTATTTTTTCCAGTTGTTGTTGTTGACATTTTGGCGTTTCCTACTCTCTCCAAACACTACACGTAGTAAATGGTTCTGGTATTTAATACCGGTATAAATACAGGAGAAGGACGCAGGGGGGGGGTGGATATGGATCGTACGCTACTGCTGTAGTCGTGGCCTTACCGTACGAGTAATACGCAAGAGAAGACCCCCCCCCTCCCCCCCATCGCACGAAGTTCACAGAAAAGGTGGTCTATCCTCTGTAATATTAATAACGGGAAGGGCGAACGAGCCGGGCGACGCGCCTACGAAAATATCTCGACGATATCTCTCCAAAGTTATCACATCAGTACAATTTTCGTTGTGAGTACGTACCGCCCTTGGATTGGGGGGGAAGAATCGGCTCGGAAAGCCACCCTCAGGGGGTGCGCCATAGTATCACCCCCGTGTGATACTGCTGTAACTGCTGTATTGATGGTCTTAGTCGGCTGTATCGGGGGACCATATAGTAAATAGGACCTACGGTACATACAAAAACCTATATATTTAACTAATTTTTGATAACAATATTTGGTCCTATTTATTATGGTCCCCCGTAATACCGTGTAACACGGAAGAAAGCACACCCCGGTGATAACATTTTGGCATTTAAAAATATCATCACCGGGTGTGCTGTTGTGGAGGGGTGTGCTATCTAACGCATCCCCGGTGATACACACCATGCACGAGAGCCCTGCAGCTAGGGGGTGTGGTAACGAGAGGGCGTGACAACGTCGGGGTGTGCTAACGGCATTATTGGTTGATAAGGAAAGTTAACAGACCCTGACCACATTCAGGGGGTGTGGCAATGAGAGTGTGTGGTAACGGTATATCAATGATTGCTATGGAGTGAGTGTGAACAGACCCCACCGGCCAGAATGCAGGGGGTATGTTAGCAAGGGGTGTGCTAACGCATGACAAGCTTGGTCTAAAACCAGTTTGTTTTTATATTATCACGTATTGCCTGTGATGGTAAGGCAAACGCTTGAAACCCGGGGATAACAGCAAAAATCACCGCGTTGCTACTGTACCTCAAAACAATTACCGGTACCGGTACCAGTAGCCGGGGCTCGGCACACGGCGGACGTAGGAGAAGTGCTAACGCTAGTGCCAGTACCGGTAAGGGCGCTGGTCCCAGAGAAAAACGGCATGATCGTCGCCCGAGGCGCGGCAGCAGCAGCTACAGGTGGGGTCGAAGCCGCAGACTCGTTCGGCCCACTGTGAGGGGGCGCAGCAGTTGCCTCCATGCTGGTGTCCACACCGGTGCAGGTTACTTGTGAGTTGTGAATGATATCCATCCACCTTGGTGTGATAATTGTGGAGTTTGACACTGCTTTCAGGCGTCACAGGTAGGGGGTGTGTTATCTAACGTACCCCCGGTGATAAAGTGACGGTAACAAAATCAAGTAAAAATATGTATCACCCGGTATGCTTATGTGGGGGGGGTGTGTTATCTAAGGGGGGCGTGCTTTCTTCCGTGTTATACGGTAGTGGCCGTAGCCGACTCAATTACGAGGTGTATGTAATGGCGTTCATCGCTCATCGCTCATCCTCACTCTTGTCCTAAGTCTACCAATGCTGGTACAGGGGTATACGTATACCGGTATACGCGCGTGAGCCAGCAGGGCATGAAAAAAAACACAGGGCTGTCCTCGGCATCTATTTCTTGTACGGTGCAGACCACGGCACGCGGTTACTCGTGATCGCGGTATTGCACGCTTACGCTTTCGCGGTAATCGGCCGCCACGGCTTGCTTGGTACAGCTGTTACCAGGTACCTGGTACACCATACTTGCATATACCTGGTACTTTTTTTAAAACCGGTGTACGATGTATCATAGATAGATTTACAGGACACCGAATAATAAACAGGACATCTGGTCCAGACTGGGTTTCCTATTTGAGAGAGGGTGCCTTCTGCTCTAATTTCAAGATAACGACTCCCGAATTATTATTTTTCCTTCGAGTCTCAGCCTGGATTCACTAGCTTGTTTCTTATTAGGTGTCCTGCACTACTGTACGTGCACTTCTAAAACGTACCAGCTAATAGATGCATACCTGGTACATTCCAGTACCTGGTATCATATAGTCGTACGTTTCGTATAAAAACAGTATTGTATTTGAAGAATATGCTTGAAAATCAAAGGTAGTGGCTTCCGTACTACCGCGTTAAGTAAAAACCACGGTAACGTCTTGGTAAAGCCACATTTGCGCGGCACGGTTATGGTGGTTAAAATAGTGCGTTGCAATTGCTTGCACGGTTACGGTGGATAAAAAATTGCGTGGTAACTGTTTGCACGGCACGGTAAATCAACATTTACTTGGCAATTACTACTGTGTCCGCGGTAACCGAAAACCACGGTATTTCACGTAATCACGGTATTTACCACCAAGCGTGGGGTTACCCGCGGGGAATTTTACCGCGGACAGCCCTGAAAAAAACAACGACCGGGTCTGACCGGGTGCCTCGTATTTTGACTATTATACGCAATTGTACTCCTTTCAGCTCGACGCTACTGTAGGTTCGGGTGCACTCGGCAGCGTAGAGGCCGAAGCACCCCCCCCCCATTCTCCTGCCTGCATGCCCTGCCTCCAGATGGCCGCACATCTACCTGCCCGTGTACAGCAGTCTGATTTGGTTGATGCTGCTCTCTCGCTCTGTTCGCTGCTTTCGAAGAAAAATACGTGAAAACCCGGCCCGACTGAACACGACGGCACCAAAATACTACGTACCCGTACCAGGTATTTATTTGACTATTTGTACGAGTAATCCTGTCAGCTCGATGCTACACAGTAGTAGGTGCGGTGCACTCTGCAGCGTACAGCAGCAGCAGCAGCAGCGGTCGAAGCATCCCGTCGTCCTGCCTGCGTGCGATATACGCCCAGCCTTCAGATCGCCGGGCATCTGCCGGTACTTTCATGATTTGATGCTGGTCTCTCTCTGCTGCGCTGCTTGCGACGAAAAAACGGTCTGAACACTGAACAAGCATCGTATCATATGATACCTGGTATGATACCAGTACAAAGTAACAGTCAGGTGCCTGGTATTTGACTTATCTGTACGTATGGCCTGTATATATATTACTCTTTTCAGATCGATGCGTGCTGAAGGTGCGGTGCGCTGTGCAGCGTGAAGGTCGAAACAACCTTTGGTCTGGCTGCGTGCCCTGCCTGCCCGCAGCCTCTAGATGGTGGCACTCTGCCGCTATGTACCGGTACGAGTGTACGAGTAGACCTGAGCTGCTGGCTGTCTTCTCACATCTCACTGCTTTCGACGAAAAAAGTATGTACCAAACGGTCTGAAATTCAGCTCTATATACTGCTGCTGTTGTTGTCGTACCACATTTTTATCGTCAAATGACGAGCACGGCGTCGACTTCTTCTTAAGAGCCAACGTCGTCCTGGCTCAGGCCTACATCGAGCATGCATTCGGCGTGTGTAAGTTACAGGTGTGTCTCCCAACTGTACGCCGTACGCTGCTATGTACTGCTGTGTTGTCTGTTGTCTGTTGCGGCTGCTGCCCCCTGGTCACGAGTGGGACGAAAAAGCTTCGAAGTTTAAAAAACTGACTTGTTTATACATAGACAGTAACCACAGGTACATCAATAAGCTCCTCTTGTTTGAGGGTGCCGCGAACTACAGTGACCACACGCAAAGCTCAGCTCACCTGTCTCAGCTCACCAGGAGTCTCGTGTCCCATCTTATGCTGGTTCACAGCTGGCACTGGAAGCTCAGGACACGGTACACCAGGTCGGAAATTGGAGTGGAGATGGAAGCACAAGAGCCGCAACACGTCCAGGTCTCCCCGGGGTCCCGAACAGTAAACGCCTTCCAACTATTGGTTATTTTATCGCGCGTAAACGTAAAAAAGTTGACGCGGCAGTAGAGGGCCAGCGGGTGGTTCAAGCGCTCTCGGGCAGAGAAATACAGCAGTCCAAGGCTGGTGAGTGGCATCATTTTGGCAAGTCGTGGTGTAAAATCGAGCGTTGCTGCGTGGCAGTATACAACCCGGGTTCCATCGTTGCCTTGTTTCTTGCGCGTCAATGCGGTGTGTGAGGTGATACATATCGGAACGCGAACATAACAAGGAGTGGCGCTTGCTTCGTGATATGCCGTTGGGAAAATGGGATCAGCACGTAGGAAGAAAGGCGCCGATCGCGTTGGTTGCAAGATCAGCAGCTCAGCTCTTGCGTGATTGCGAGCCTGCACCCTGAGGTCGCCTTCCAAAGCCGTCGGCAGATTGTCTGTTGTGTCGATGAAGAGGAGAAACTGGATAGCTGGAACAGCGCAGTGGAAACACACACATATACTTGCTGTGCTGTTTGATTTTTAAATCTTTGGCCGGTGTGATTCGTGCCGTGGGGGTACAGCAACGATGGTACGGGTGCGGTAGAGAGCGTGTGATGACCTTTGCTGTATACCTGGTAGCTGCTGCTTGTGTGCACTCGTTGTATACGTACGATGTTTCTGGGGCTTGGGTCTTGGGCTTACGAGTCACGTTTTGGTTCATCTTGTTGTAGCCCTTGATCCTCGTATATATACGAGTACGTGGCTAGGTTTTTAGCAAATCTAACCCTATGCTTGAAAAGAGAACTCGTTTTTTACAGCTCCAGCTAATAGTACACCTACCCCCCTTCCACCCCCCCATAAACCATAAACCCATGCGCGACGAAGTATAGCTATCTCGCCGCCTTGTGTACTGGTAAACGGTACGAATAAACATAAGAAGTGGTGCCACCTACCCGGTACCATTGCGCTCCCGCAACCACACCCACACTGCACCCGCCCCGGGCTGATTTGACGGCGACTGGTGCCCCCATGAAATGGAGAAAACGCCTCCAACGTATTGACACGCGTATATGTGTGCTCTTCACATGAAACCGTTCTTTCCACCCGTCGACACGGAGCATACCCAGGGCCAGTGTCCGTGCCGATTCTTCGATCCTACGTAGAGAGATACAAGTTCAGTGGTCACACCTATATTCTGTAGATTATTACATGATTGCTGCTTTATAAAGCAGTACTGCTGTAGCCTGTAGCAGTACCCCATGTGATACGATGCTGTCAGTTTTCTGTGCATTAACGTATTCCCTCCGTCCGCTTACGCGGCACTTCTCTCCCCCTCTCTTTCTCTCTCCTCTCTTTCTCTCACTCCACAACCCCCCCCATCGTTGATTACTCTACGTTTGGAAATGGTCCACGCTTGCCAACCACGCTCTCTCTCTCTCTCTTTATCTCTCTCTTCCTCCACACATACCCCCCCCTCTCTCTCCAACTTTCCACAAAGCAAAACTAAGAAATGAGCATACAGCGAAACGAGGCAACCGTACGAACCGTGTCGTAGTCTAAGCGCCTGCCTCTCTGCCTGCCTTGCCTCTCAACCCCGCCCCCCCCGCCACCGTCTCGAAAGGGATACGTGGTCAATGGTCAAATGACTAAGGCAATCAACAAATGAGTACGCCCCCCCCCCCCCCCCCCCCCCCCCCCCCCCCCCCGTGTAAGCCTACAAGGCTTCTACACAGCTGTGGTATCATACATATATACATACAAGACCACAGCCCAACAGCAGTGCAGCAATTCCGCAGCGACGATAGCCAGCCATGGACGAGGCCAAGCGCACGCCGGTCGCGTCTCGTCGCCGAGCGCGGCTCTCCCTGTCCTCGGCAACGCCCCCACCCCACACCCCAGCCTCCGCCATCCCGGGGGGGTCGGGGCGGAGGGAGCCCCGGGGGCGATCGTCGATGTCCATGGCAACTGCGCCCAGGCTGCGCTCGGCAGCCACCGCGGGACTGGGGTCGGGGTCTGCGCAGCGTCGGAGCCGATTGGATGACGGGAGTCCGTGGTTAGGGGCGAGAGACGAGACGCCTTCGACGGTGAGGGAGGGAGGGGCGGGGCGGGGCGGCAGGGAGGGAGGGAGG
>MEHQ01003711.1:7411-54987 GCA_008828725.1 Saccharina japonica | reverse complement strand
GGGGGAGGCGGCCACTGGCAATCCCGGCACCGGAGCCAAGGCAGGAGCGGGGGGGGCAGGAGGAGGAGAAAGAGAGGCTTACGGATCGAACGGGGGTTGTGGGGGGGGATGGGGGTCGCCGGGGCAACGGGTCCGTGAATCTGGCAGTGCCGGCGGCGGAGGGCGGTGGTGGTGGTGGTAGTGGTGGTGGCGGTGGTGGCGGAGGCGGTGTTTTGGGGGGGGCTGGAGAGAGCGCCAAACAGGGTGAGGCTGGCGATGGGCTGGACCGGGCCTCCGTGCGGGCAAGGGTAAGTGCTTTCGCGTGCCCTTCGATCCCTGCTGTTCATTTTTCATCGGAGGGGGGAGGGTAGGGGGAGTGGTGACGAAGATTGGAAGATCACTGTATCTCTCCGGCCACAATTTTCTCAGCACATGTTTTGTCAGCCCAGCCTTTTTATTGACTCATTGATTGTGCGTGTGGCTAGCTAGGTCTAGGCGGCAGGGGCGGGGACGGCGCTTCGACCGGGGTTCGATCTGTTTATTTTTTCGCCGCCGAATACGTGTTTGATACGTCTCTGTCGTCGCAGTGAACGGCAAGTTGCCCACCAGCTTTGTTTTGTCTCTTCCGTTTGCGTTACGGGGTAAACCACGGTGTATAAAGAGCTTCATGGTTGCCTGTGAAACTCGTTTCGGTGTTGGGCGACCCAGTGAGGGCCCGGTGGGGGGAGCCCATTGAGAGAAGGTCTAGTGGGAGGAGCCCAGTGGGAGCCTACTAGGAACCTGTCGGGCGCTGCAGCAGTAGATCGTGCAGTCAGCTTGAGCTGGGCAGAAGTTAGGGTAAAGTGAAAATAAAAAAACGACAAGAGACGCATTTTTTTCTCACCGCGCAGGCCTCCAAGATTCCTGCTCGAGCATTTTCATGTCCTATATAGTCAACCGCCTTTTACGAAAAAGTACAAAACTCTAATGGGAAACCAAATACCATAGTTTAAGAAAGTACGAAGCATGGAGCAGGTTCTTGCGCTATTGTATGATAGGTGTACTCGTATCCCGACAAGAGCCCAGTGGGACCCCGTACGTAAATGCATCTTCGATCTCCGTGGAAACCCGATCGCGCCCTACTTGACCCTTTTACTGCTGTAGTGCACTGCTGTACATGAAAACGAAGCGCCTTCACCGGTCTTTTCGTTTTAACCCACAAAATCGTACCAGATAAAAGTACCAAATACATGATGGATTTTTTGCTGGTTTTACGTGTTTTTGGATGTTTTTTTCTTCTTGTTTAACAAATCACGAGAAGGCGTCGACCCAACCCAACCCCAATCCCAACCCCAACCCCACCCTTAACTTTAACCCTAAGCCAAACCCCCAACCCTAGTCCAGGCTAAGGCTTCGACCGCGCGTTTTCGGACTATCTGAAAAAAACAAATGTGCGGATATACCACCAAGACCCCCCGCAAATTATAGATATATTTACACGATTTTTGGTTACTTTTATCTGTGGTACGTGCGGTTTGTGGGTTAAAGAAAGAACACGGTAAAGGCTACCACTCTGTACCGAAATATAAGCACTTTTTGTACATTAATATTAAATTAAAACGATGCTCATATTTCGGTAGAAGGTGCTTATATTTCGGTACAGAGTGGTACTGAATAAAACACGTACGTGACCCACTCTAATTTCAAGTAATTTGTCCCTAGCACGGGAGTGCGGTCCTAAAAACTGCATAGTTAGGCTAAGTGCACCGCCGTCGCCTCTTTTCGCTCGGCCAGATGGTGGCGATCTATGAGCAGCACAACCCGGAAAAGGTCGGGACGGTGGACGGTGCCCTCGACAAGTACGTGGGGCGGTGGGGCGTCATGCTGCAGGTGAGGCAGCGGTCTGATTGTTTTGCCTCCCCCCCGCCCTCTTCGCGAGGGTCCATGGTCATACGACTACGGCCATGCATGAAGATGAAGTACACCCCCCGCCCTCTTCCCTTCCCCGAGAGTCAGTCGCCACTGTTTTTTTTTGTTCGGTGTCTCCTTTCTCAATTTTGTTGTCTTGTCTCTCTCTCTGTTCCCTCTCTCGTTCTCAGCCTCTCTCTTTCTTAGCCTCTCTCTTTCTCAGCCTCTGTCTCTTTCTTTTTTTCTTTCACTCTTTCTTATTTTTTTTCTCTCTCTCTCTTCCTCCCTCCCCGTCTCAAAAGGGATGCGTGGTCAATGGTCAAATGCCTTTCAAGCAAGCAATAAATGAGTACGCACGCATACCCCCCCTCTTTCGCTCCGACTGTTTTATCCGCCTTTTCTCGGCCCCTCTCTCAGGTGCTCTCCCTTGTTTTTCGTTTCTGTCAGCGTATTTGATCTGATAGCCGTGCTGAATGCCCCCCCTGGCCGGCCGTTCCTCAATGCCTTTTCGTATGTACCGCCCCCCATTGTGTCTCGCGTGTTTTTACGTCAGCGATTGGAGGAGAAGTACGTTTCGACGTCCGGTCTGCCGCCCGCTTCTGGGAACGGTCCGCAGTGTTTCATGGATATTCAGGTATGCCACTACGAGTAGTTCCATACATCGGACATATCCCAACTGGGGCAGCTATCGGTAGATCCCTGATTTAAATATATGATCTGCGCAATCTACCTGTAGATCATGTTTGTCGCGGGTGGGATCTGTTGTGGTACAGCTCTTGCACAGCATCTGATAACGAAAAATACAGGATCTAGATTGGCTACGGTAGATGGCGATCTGTCCGGTGTGTGCACTATTCATTACGGGGGGCCATAGTAAACAGAACCTACGGTACACACCAAAACCTACATTTTTACTCATTTTTACTGACAACACTTGGTCCTATTTACTATGTTCCCCCGTATTAGGTAAAAAGGGAAATACGTACTAAGGTTTCCCCCCCCCGCCCCCTCCCCTCTCTTCCCTCCCTTCCCCTCCCTTTGCGGATACCATCACGCGTACCGACGCGGTGGCGTGGTCATGCAGGTGGGCGGAGAATGATCGGCGCGAATGGGCTGTTCCGCTGTTCGCGGACAAAGCTCCCAAGCCGCTGAGAGAGACTTCGCGCGCGCTCGTGCAGCCGGCGAAAGTGTCGTCGGTGCTGGGTGTGGTGGTGTGGTGTGGGTGGGTGGGGGGAAAGAGGGCGCGTCTGTTTTTGGTCGCGAAACTCTATCTGGACATGATCTATCTGTACATGGTCGTCTATCTGTAGCTCGCTGCCTTTTCCGACATGACTATGATAATCGAAAGTTTTTGTTTTTTGTTTTTGTTCCTTTGGAGTATTTGTAGTGTGTGGCATTGTTTGAGTTGTTGCACTGCTACTGTGAGCTTTACGAGGGTGGAGTCAGGTCTGCCCAATCAAGGCGTTCTATTACAGGGTGTGATATTGTTCAGGTCTTATTAATAGTACGAATTCATAAAGTGATATATCGTCAAAGTTTACTCATGGTCTAAGGTATACTATTCGTATGGTCAAGGGTTAGTAGACTTATTAATATTATGCCGAAGTATAGGTTTGCCAAATGGTGTTTGCTCTTGTTGTTCTCAAGGAAGTCCTACGATGATTTTGCGAAAGACTCTTTTTCGGCAGCGCGTTTTCTAAACAGAAAGTTCGGTGAGTCGTTGGGGGGCCAGAATAATGGGGAGCGGGGGAGGGGGAGGGGGTCGTATCGCACCTTCTGGCACAAGCGGCCCTTCGTAACGCGCCCTCCCCTCTTCGACGGCCAAACGGGACGGCGAACAGGTTAAGCCAGCCTTAGCTTTTGCTACTGAGTTGCTTAAAACTGCCTCGGTTCACTCCCGCGCCTACCCCTCCATCGCCCCCTCTTGCTGTTGTCGTCGGTGGTGTTGGGTGTTGGTGGTGTTGGTGTTGGTGCTTGTGATGGTGATGGTGTTGTAGGTGGTGTTGCTGTCGTTGTTATTGGTGGTGGTGGTGGTGGTGGTGTTGGTGCTGGTGCTTGTGATGGTGATAGTGTTGTTGTTGTTGCTGTTGCTGTTGCTGTTGCTGTTGGTGTTGTTGGTGTTATTGCTGTTGAGGGCGTTGATTGTGCTGCTGTTGGTGCTGCTACTGCTGCTACGATTGCTTTTGGTGCTGCCGCCGCTGCCACCTAATTACGCCTTTACTCTTCGCCACATTCTCCGCACTTTCGATTTTTTTTATGCCATTAGTGAAACACGAAATACCAGGCACGGTACGTAAACCGCCTGGTACTAAAGTTATAGACATATTGATGTGCCTTCCTCGAAATTTCAAACTTTTCCTCCGCAGGGGCGGGGGCTTCGGTACGAGGGGAGCGCGTTCCACCGGATTATTCCGGGTTTCATGGTGCAGGGAGGCGATTTCACAACGGGTGACGGCCGCGGCGGGAAGTCCATCTACGGGGTGAGCGATTGACCACTATTCATATTTTTTATACCACTACGAACACGCCTGCGACAGGCAGGTGCTGTATTTTCAATATTAATACGACAGATAGGGGAAAACGGGAAGGGATGTCCCCGCCCCCCTGTTCCACGGCCTCCGTCTATGTCACCCCGCCGCCGCCCCCGCCGCCACCTCGATGCCGAAAACTCTGGGCGTAGCGTAGATTGCACATGCTGGTGGGCTACGAGCCGTGTCGCTTCTTTTCACGCGGCGATACGAGTATGCCTTGCTAGTTTGTTTTTGCGTGCGTTCGGGTTTTTGTGTTTAGTTTTTCGTGGGCGGTTGTGTGTGTTGTGTGTGTTCGTGTGTTGTTGTGTGTATTTGTAAGTGTGTTGCGCTTCCGTGCTTACTTGGGGAGACCGCGCCTCGCTTCCGCGTCGGGGCGTTAGAGGTTGTAGTGCATGTGGTAACGAATTGACGGAGGTGCGGCTCACGCCGCGCGCCTCGCGTAGCTTGGGCATGATTTCCTTGATACATACTATCATACCTGGTATTTTTCGTATGCGAGTAGCCGTCGGTGTGTCCTGGAACTGTGTTGGATTGTTTTGATCTGGTCTGGTCTGGTTTGGTTTACGTCGTAGTTTTTGTGTTTTTTTTTTTTTTCTTCTTTTTTTTTTTTTGTACCTGTGACAGTTATTGTGTGTTCTTTGTTCTTCTATTTTTTGTTGTGTCTTCTATATCACGCATTGCACTGCCTGCGCGTTGAGCGAGAACCAGAACAAGGAGCACGAGCATTTTTTTTTTTTTGGGGTCGTGGGATTTTCTCGGTGTTACCGCTTCCTGCGTGTCCACGGTACAGAAATAAGCTCTATTAGTAGCGGTCGGTCGGTCGGTCGGTCGGTCGGTCGGTCGGTAGTAGCGGTCGGTCGCACCTTACCCTATCGCCTCGATGCAACATAAGCAAGGGCCGGGTGGATGGGTGGGTGGGTGGATGGGTGGATGGATTGATCACGTCGTCGTCCACGTCGTCTCATGTCAGACACGCTTTTTTGTTGCTGTAGCTGTTGTTGTCATTGTTGTTGCTGTTGGTTTTGTCGTTTTACACTTTGTAATTGTTGGTGGTGTTAGTGTTGGTCTGTTAATTGTTGTTGTTGTTGTTTAGTTGGTGTTGTTGGTGTTGTTGTAAGTTGCTGCTATTGTTGCTGTCTCGATCCGGGTAAAATCCGGGCCAAGAAGCCGTGGCTTCACCAGTGTGCGCGCGCGTCTCTCTTTGGTTCTCCGCTCTCATCTCGTCCTTTTTTGTGCCTGTGTAGGATAAGTTTGAGGACGAGCCGTTCATGCGACACCACAAGCTGGGCCTGCTCAGCATGGCCAACAAAGGCGCCAACACCAACAACAGCCAGTTTTTCGTCACGCTGAAGGTAAGGGTGGGGTGGGTGGAAGGACAGGAGAGAGACAGGGAGGGAGGGAGGGAGGGAGGGTTGGCAGAGAAAGAGAGTGGGCGGGGGCGAGGGAGCGAGGGAGAGAGGGAGAGAGAGAGAGAGAGCGGGACGCAGAAAGGGAGAGAGGTTGGCAGAATGGGAGGGAGGGATTTTGGGGAGGGGGGCGGCGGGAAAGGGGGATACCATAGCTGGATTAGTGGGGGAGTGCGGGGGGGGGTGGCAGGAAAGAGAGTGGGCGGGGGCGGCGGGGCGAGGGAGAGAGGGAGAGAGAGAGAGAGGGACGCAGAAAGGGAGAGAGGTTGGCAGAATGGGAGAGAGGGAGGGAGGGATCGAGGGACGGGGAAAGGGAGGGAGGGAGGGTCCCATATGCCGTGGGTGTCCCGTGGTGTTTTTTGCGCGTGTTGCGGTCACCGGCGGCTGCACCAGGCACACGGGCTCTGCGTGCTGTTTCCTGGCAAGCGGGCGGCGGCGCCGGCGCCGGCGACGACACAGGTGTTGGCGTGCGAGGCCTCGTCGCTGACTTGGATGTTGCAGACGGTCCATGTAGGCATAATGTATGTCATTGCTCTCTCTCTTGAGGAGACGGGCGGTGGTTCAATCGGGTGGGCGCTCTGCCCTCGCAACCGACTCGGGAGTTCGCGAAGCTCGGGTGGTATGGTGATGAGTTTCAATAACCTGCGGTTCGCGCCTCCTTCCCTCCTACCCTTCCCTCCTTTTCCTTGTTCCCCTTTCTCTGCTGCTGTTGCTGTTGGTGCTGCTGCTCCGCTTAGGCTGTTCCTCACTTGGATGGGAAGCACGTGGTGTTTGGAGAGATGCTGAAAGGGATAAAAGTCTTGGACCGTATGAAGTCGGTGACGCTGCTCGAGCCCACGAGGGACGGGAAACCGGTGCCAGAGCAGAGGGTGAGCGCCCCTCCCCTTCCCTCTCGCCTCTCCTTCTTTCCCCTCTCTTCCTGTTGGGTTCCCTCCACTGCCCTGCAACGTCCAGCCTCCCGATCTCTACTCGTTTTTTTTGTGACATTTCGTGGGAACCCTTCCGTATGACTCCATGCGGTTCGCTTTGTACAGCCTCAGCTTTGCCGCGACTTAATTTTTTTCTCAAGAGTTGTGTTGACTTTTTGTTTTTTCCGGGCCGCGTTCACTGTCGCAGTTGCCTTGCCTTGCCCTCTATCCGGTGTGCCTCGTAAACGATCGATCCCAACCAAAAATAGTCGTACAGACGGCGTCAAAACACAGGCTTGAGCGTCATGTATTTCACAGACGTACAGCTTTTTTCGTTTTTTTTTTTGCCGGTGTGGTCAAGACACCAAATCGGGCCCTCCGTGGCGGCTCACATGCAAGCGACCCGCGAGAAAGTTCCCCACCAGCAGAGCAGTCCGTGAAACGCGCGATACGCCTCTGTCAACGAAACCCTCCCGGAATCCGATCCCCCCCTTCCCGCCCCCTTCCCGACCCACCCTCCTCACCGCCCTTCCTCCTCTGCCGCCCCCGCCGCCGCCCGTTTTACCGCGTACATCAGGTGGTCATCGCCCGCTGTGGCCAACTTGACGACGACGGAGCGGAGGTGCTGCACGCTTCCGCGCCACCTTTCGGCAAGCCGACTGCGCCTCGCGCAACCGCCGCAGCCTCCGCCGTCATCCCTCCTTTGTTCGGCCGCCCGTCGAGCCTGGGAGGGCAACCAACCGGATCGATTTTCGGCGCCGGTGCTGCTGCTGCTGCTGCTACCGCGCCACCTTTCGGCAAGCCGACTGCGCCTCGCGCAACCGCCGCAGCCTCGGCCGCCGCCGCCACCCCCCCTCTGTTCGGACGCCCGTCGAGCCTGGGAGGGCAACCAACCGGATCGATTTTCGGTGCCGGTGCTGCTGCTGCTGCTGCTACCGCCCCCGGTGTTCCATCGGGTATAACGTGGGGCCAGCCTGCCAGCCAGAAGGCTGGAACTCTTGCCCCTTCGACTTTCGGCGGCGTCGGCGGCGGTGGCGGCGGTGGGTTTGGCGGGTTTGGGTCTGGAGTTGGTAGCGCAGGAGGCATGTTTGGGTCCAGTCCGATGACCCCGGTTCCATCTTTCAGCCAACCCGGCCCGACGCGGGCGACGGGTCCGAGCGGCGGCGGCGGTGGTGGTGGCGCGTCGACCACGAGCAACGGCATGGCGAGCGCGGGAGGAGGAAGCGGCCAAGCTCCAAGCTTGTTCGGGGGGGCGCGGGAGAGGGGCGGCGGGGGTGTCGGTTCGAGACGGTCAAGCTTGTCGGGCCTCGCCTCGGTGGCTACTTCCTTCGGAAATTTGGCCGCCGCTTTGGCGGCGGGGCCTCCCGGGCCATCATCAACGCCGTCGGCTCCACCGGCCCAGCCGGCTGGGGCCTTGCGACCGAGGGGTGCCAGCGGCGCCGTCGGTGGCGACGCAGCCAGCGCGGCGTTCGACCGCCTCGACAACGCGGGTACGGGGTGGATCGGGCCGGACGAGTTCGGTGCGCTGGTGGACAGCGCCGGCCTACCCCACGGAGCGATCGAGCACGGACGGGCCCTCCTGGGTCTGTGCGCCCCTAGGCTTGAGCGCGGCCGATTTCTGGAGTGGTACGCGTCGGCGCAGAGGGAGGCAGCGGCGGCGGCGGCGGCGGCGGCGGCGGCAACGACGGCGGGAGTGGCGGCCACTGGAGGCTCGGGCGGGGGTAAGGGTGAGGGTAGGGGTGAGGACCGGCGGAGGGCGGGGTTGTCACCGCCGGCCGTAAGCGCTGTTGTACCCGCGCCTGCACGTGTGCCTGCGCCCGGGCGGTCGGGCGGGGCCGCGGCGACAGCTGCCCCTGCGGGCAAGGCTGGGAAGGGAGGTGTCAGCCGCAACAGGGATGCCACCGACAGCGCTGGTGACGGAAGCGCCGGTGACGAAAGCGACGACGACGATGACGACGAGGAAGAGCGTCGGGAGGAGAGAGAAAAGGCGGAAGCGGCGTTCGGCAAGGTAGATCGGGGCGGGAAGGGGTGGGTGGAGGAGAGCCAGTTCGAGGCCCTGATGGAGGCGGTGGGCACGACCTACTCCGTCGAGGATCACAGACCGAAGCTGCTTGCGGTCTCTCGAGGACAGCGCTTGCAGCGGGGGGCGTTCCTGGCGTGGTACGACGAGTGGCTTTTCGGCGATGATGACTCCTCGGAGGACGAAGAGGGGAAGGACGGAGAGGAGGACCAGAGCGGGAAGAAGTCTGCAGGGCAGGCTGTGAAGGGCTTTACGTCTCTGCTGAAGAGCCAGGCCGGTGGATGGAAGTGTGACGCCTGCCTGGTATCGAACCCGGAGTCGACGGTGAAGTGTCTGTCGTGTGAGACCGTCAAGCCCGGAGAGGAGGCCAACGTGGCGGCCGCCGCGAGTGCAGCTAGTGGGGGTTCCAGTTTGGGAGGCGGCGGCTCCGCGGGCGGCTTCACGTTTGGTTCGCCGCCCGCCGCCGCGGCCGCCGCCGAGGCACCGACAGCGTCCTCGGCAGCGTTTGGCGCGTTTAGTACGAATAGCGCCGGGGGGTTCACGTTTGGAGCCCCTGTCGGCGCCGCAGCACCTGCCGCCGGTAGTAGGACCTCGGCACCCGTCGCTTCCTTCGCGCCGATCTCTGGGAGGAATGCCTCGGGAGGTTTCACGTTTGGGTCGGCCCTCCCCACTGCCCCGGACCCGGCCCCTCATGGTGTGGGTGCCGATGGTGGTGGGGCAAAGGCCAACAGCGCTAGTGATGAGAGTGACGATGACAACGAGGAAGAGCGCCGGGAGGAAAGAGAAAAGGCGGAAGCGGCGTTCGGTACGGTGGATCGGGACAGGAAGGGGTGGGTGGAGGAGAGGCAGTTCGAGGCCCTGATGGAGGCGGTGGGCACGACGTACTCCGTCGAGGACCACAGGCCGAAGCTGCTTGCGATCTGCCGAGAGAATCGGCTACAGCTGGGGGCGTTCCTGGCGTGGTACGACGAGTGGCTGTTCGGCGATGAGTACTCCTCGGAGGACGAAGCCGAGGAGGCTAAAGAGGAGGACCGGAGCGGGAAGAAGGCTGCAGGGCAGGCTACGAAGGGTTTTACGTCTCTGCTGAGGAGCCAGGCCGGCGGATGGAAGTGCGACGCCTGTCTGGTGTCGAACCCGGAGTCGACGGTGAAGTGTCTGTCGTGTGAGACTGTCAAGCCCGGAGAAGAGGCCAATGCCGCCGCCGCTGCCGCCGGTGCAGCGAGTGCAGCTGCTGACGGGGGTTCCAGTTTGGGAGGCGGCGGCTCCGTGGGTGGCATTACGTTCGGGTCACCGCCCGCCGCGGCGCCGGTGGTAGCGGCCGGCGCCTTTATCCCGAATAGCGCCGGGGGTTTCACTTTCGGGTCTTCCGTCACTGCCGCTGCACCTGCTGCTGGCAGTGCGACCACGGCACCACTCGCTTCCTTCGCTCCGACCGCTGGGAGGAATGAGTCGGGAGGCTTCACGTTTGGGTCGGCGGTTCCCACGGCTCCGACCTCGGTCCCCCAAAATGCGGTTGCCGTCGCCGCCGTTGCTGCCCCTACCGATAAAGTGAAGGGCGTAGTAGCCTCGAACGTCGGTACTGACGGAGCTAAAGCGGAAGAAGAGCCTGGGGTCGCCGACGGCGCTGGTGACGAAAGCGACGACGACGACGACGACGAGGAAGAGCGTCGGGAGGAGAGAGAAAAGGCGGAGGCGGCGTTCGGCAAGGTGGATCGGGCTGGTAAGGGATGGGTGGAGGAGAGCCAGTTCGAGGCCCTGATGGAGGCGGTGGGGACAACGTACTCCGTAGAGGACCACAAGCCGAAGCTGCTTGCGGTCTCCCGAGCGCAACGCTTGCACCGGGAGGCTTTCCTGGCGTGGTACGATGAGTGGCTGTTCGGCGATGATGACTCCTCGGAGGACGAAGAGGAGAAGGGTGGAGAGGAGGGCCAAGTCGTGAGCGGAAAGAAGGCGGCCGGGAATTCTACGAAGGGGTTCGCGTCTCTGCTGAAGAGCCAGGCCGGCGGGTGGAAGTGCGATGCCTGCCTGGTGTCGAACCCGGAGTCGACGGTGAAGTGTCTGTCGTGTGAGACCGTCAAGCCCGGAGAGGAGGCCAACGTGGCGGCCGCCGCGAGTGCAGCTAGTGGGAGTTCCAGTTTGGGAGGCGGCGGCTCCGCGGGCGGCTTCATGTTCGGGTCGCCGCCTGCAGCCGTGGCCGCGGTAGAGGTTGAGGCGTTTAGTACGAACCCCTCCGGAGGGTTCACGTTCGGGTCTTCCGTTAGTGCCGCAGCACCTGCTGCCGGCAGTAAAACCACTGCCCCCGTCGCTTCATTAGCGCCGACCGCTGGGAGGAATGAGTCGGGCGGCTTCACGTTTGGGTCGGCGCTTCCGGCGGCTTCGGCCCCGGCCTCCGGTATTGCGGAGGCTGATGCTGGCGCTACTGCCGCCTCCGACAGGGGGACGGGCGTGGCGGGCTCAATCGTTGGTAATGATGGGTCAAACCCAAAGGAGGACTCAGAACCCGCTGGCGGTTGCTGTGCTGGGAACGCCTGTGCTGAAAGCAGCTCTGATGGAAGCGAGCATAGCGATGATGACGATGACGACGAGGAAGAGCGTCGGGACGAGAGGGAAAAGGCGGAGGCAGCATTTGGTAAGGTTGACAGCGAAGCTAAAGGGTGGGTGGAGGAGAGCCAGTTCGAGGCCCTGATGGAGGCGGTGGGCACGACGTACTCCGTCGAGGACCACAAACCGAAACTTCTTGCGGTGTGCCGAGCGCAACGCTTGCAGCGAGAAGCGTTCCTGTCGTGGTACGACGAGTGGCTGTTCGGCGATGATGACTCCTCGGAGGACGAAGGAGAGGAGGGTATCGTGGTGGGCCAAGTCGTGAGCGGGAAGAACGCGGCCGGGAAAGTTACGCCGGGCTTCGCATCTCTGCTGAAGAGCCAAGCTGGTGGATGGAAGTGCGACGCTTGTCTGGTGTCGAACCCAGAGTCAACGGTGAAGTGTCTGTCGTGTGAGACTGTCAAGCCCGGAGAGGAGGCCAATGTGGCGGCCGCCGCGAGTGCAGCGAGTGGGAGTTCCAGTTTGGGCGGCGGCGGCTCCGCGGGCGGCTTCGCGTTCGGGTCACCGCCCGCCGCCGCCGCCGCCTCCGTAGCTGAAGCGCCCGTGGTGTCGGGTGGCGCGTTTAGTACGAACAGCGCCGGGGGTTTCACGTTTGGGTCTCCTGTCGGTGCCGCAGCACCTGCTGCCGGTGGTAGGACCTTGGCACCTGTCGCTTCCTCTGCGCCGACCGCAGGGAAGAATGCTTCGGGAGGCTTCACGTTTGGGTCGGCGCTCCCCACGGCCACGGCTTCGACCCCGGCCTCCCGTGGTGCGGAGGCTGATGCCTGTACTACTGGCGCTTCCGATAAGGAGAAGGCGTTCGTAGCTGGCTCAACCGCATGTGGCGATGAGGCAGCAGCAAAAGAGGAAGCAGGGGTCGACGCCTGCGACGATGACGAAATCGACGACGATGACGACGAGGAAGAGCGTCGAGAGGAGAGAGAAAAGGCGGAAGCGGCGTTCGGCAAGGTGGATAGGGACGGGAAGGGGTGGGTGGAGGAGAGCCAGTTCGAGGCCCTCATGGAGGCGGTGGGCACGACCTACTCCGTCGAGGACCACAGGCCGAAGCTGCTTGCGATCTGCCGAGAGCAACGCTTGCAGCGGGGGGCGTTCCTGGCGTGGTACGACGAGTGGCTTTTCGGCGATGATGACTCCTCGGAGGACGAAGAGGGGAAGGATGGAGAGGAGGACCAGGGCGAGAAAAAGGAGGCACGGCAGGCGGCCCAGGGGTTTGCGTCTCTGCTGAAGAGCCAGGCCGGCGGATGGAAGTGCGACGCTTGTCTGGTGTCGAACCCGGAGTCGACGGTGAAGTGTCTGTCGTGTGAGACTATCAAGCCCGGAGAGGAGGCCAACGTGGCGGCGGTCGCGAGTGCAGCTGGTGGGGATTCCGGTTCCGGAGGTGGCGGCTCCACTGGCGGCTTCACGTTCGGGTCGCCGCCCGCCGCCGCCGCCGCCGCCACCGTCGCAGCTGAAACGCCCGTGGTAACGGGTGGCGCGTTTAGTACTACTAGCGCTGGGGGTTTCACGTTTGGGTCTCCTGTCGGCGCCGCAGCACCTGCTGCTGACAGTAAAAGCACGGCACCCCTGGCTTCCTTCGCGCCGACCTCTGGGAGGAATGAGTCGGGAGGCTTCACGTTTGGGTCGGCGGTACACACAGCTTCGGCCCCGGCCTCCCGTATTGCGGAGGCTGATGCTGGCGCTACTGCCGCCCCCGATAGAGGGACGGGCGTGGCGGGCTCAGCCATCGGTGGTGACGAGACTAAAACAAAGGAGGAAGAAGGGGCCGCCGCCAACAGCGCCGGTGACGAAAGCGGCGAAAGCGACGATGACGACGAGGAAGAGCGTCGGGAGGAGAGAGAAAAGGCGGAAGCGGCGTTCGGCAAGGTAGACGGCGAGGCTAGAGGGTGGGTGGAGGAGGGCCAGTTCGAGTCCCTGATGGAGGCGGTGGGCACGACGTACTCCGTCGAGGACCACAAGCCAAAGCTGCTTGCGGTCTGCCGAGAGAATCGGCTACAGCGCGAGGCGTTCCTGGCGTGGTACGACGAGTGGCTGTTCGGCGATGATGACTCCTCGGAGGACGAAGAGGGGCAGGAGGGGGAGGAGGACCAGGGCGGGAAGAAGTCGGCAGGGCAGGCTATGACGGGCTTTACGTCTCTGCTGAAGAGCCAGGCTGGTGGGTGGAAGTGTGACGCCTGCTTGGTATCGAACCCGGAGTCGACGGTGAAGTGTCTGTCGTGTGAGACTGTCAAACCCGGAGAGGAGGCCAACGTGGCGGCCGCCGCGAGTGCAGCTGCTGGCGGGGGTTCCATTTTGGGAGGCGACAGCTCCGCGGGCGGCTTCACGTTCGGGTCGCCGCCTGCCGCCGCCGCCGCCGCCGCCACCGTCGCAGCTGAAACGCCCGTGGTAACGGGTGGCGCGTTTAGTACGAATAGCGCCGGGGGGTTCACGTTTGGAGCCCCTGTTGGTGCCGCAGCACCTGCCGCCGTTGATAGAACCTCGGCCCCTGTCGCTCCCTCTGTACCGACCGCTGGGAGGAATGCCTCCGGAGGTTTTACGTTTGGCTCGGCGCTTCCCGCGGCCACGGCTTCGGCTCCGGTCTCTAGCAATGCGGAGGCTGATGCTGGTACTTCTGGCGCCTCCGAAAAGGGGCAGGCTTTAGCTGGCTCAACCGTCGGCGGTCAGGGAGCACCGGCGAAAGAGGGAGCAGGAGGCGCCGGTGACGAAAGCGGCGAAAGCGACGACGACGACGACGAGGAAGAGCGTCGAGAGGAAAGAGAAAAGGCGGAAGCGGCGTTCGGCAAGGTAGACAGCGAGGCTAGAGGGTGGGTGGAGGAGAGCCAGTTCGAGTCCCTGATGGAGGCGGTGGGCACGACGTACGCCGTCGAGGACCACAAGCCGAAGCTGCTTGCGGTCTGCCGAGAACAACGCCTGCATCGGGAGGCGTTCCTGGCGTGGTACGACGAGTGGCTGTTCGGCGATGATGAGTGCTCGGAGGACGAAGAAGAAAAGGATGGAGGGAAGGGCCAAGTCGCGAGCGGGAAGTTGGCGGCAGGGCAGGCTACAAAGGGCTTTACGTCTCTGCTGAAGAGCCAGGCCGGTGGATGGAAGTGCGACGCGTGCTTGGTATCGAACCCGGAGTCGACGGTGAAGTGTCTGTCGTGTGAGACCGTCAAGCCCGGAGAGGAGGCCAACGTGGCGGCTGCCGCCGCCGCCGCGAGTGCAGCTGCTGGCGGGGGTTCCAGTTTGGGAGGCGGCGGCTCCGCGGGTGGGTTCACGTTTGGCGGGGGGGCGGGGCCTACTCCTGTCGCAGCGTCCTTGCCCGCTGTCGGAACCAACGCGTCGGGGGGTTTCACTTTCGGATCCCCGGTTCCGGTCCCGGTTCCGGTCCCGGTCCCGCCCGCCGCCTCGGCGACGCCCACCGCTCTGGGGAGTGATGCCACTGCTGCCGTCGCGGGTGCCACTGGCGCCGCAATCGGGGCGGCGAAGAGGGGGGCGTCTGGCGAGAGGCAAGGCGGGGGCAAGGGCGAGGGCGAGGCAGCCATGATGGGTGGGGCCCGCTCTGTGGTGGGCGGCGGGTGCTCGGCTGGCGGCTCCTCCCCGCGCGCTCCCCGAGCGTCTCGGCGGCCCCCGTCGCTGTTCGCGGCAGACGTTGGCTCGCCCCCTCCCGCGGCTGGAGGCTTCGCGTTTGGGTCCCAGATTGTACCGCCACTGTTGATACCCGGGACCAGCGCCGACGGTGCCGGCGCCGGTGCTGATGCGGGTGGCGACGGCGAGGGCGGTGTCGATGCTCCCGCCGCCGGTGCCGTGTCGGCCGTGCGTCCCGCGGGTGTCTCGCCGGCCGGGGTTCGCGATGCGGTGTTCCCTCAGCCCAGCTTATTGTCTCCTGCGCCGGACACTGACTGTAGTAAGGGATCCGAGTGCGAAGAGGAAAGCTCCAGCAGTGGTGACACTGCTGGCGACAGCGGAGGTGAGAGAGAGCGCCGGGAGGAGAGAGAAAAGGCGGAGGCGGCGTTTGACGTTGTGGACAAAGACAGGAAGGGGTGGGTGGGGGAGAGCCAGTTCGAGGCCCTGATGGAAGGGGTGGGCACGACGTACTCCGTCGAGGACCACAAGCCGAAGCTACTGTCGGCCTCTCGGTGGGCGCGGCTGCAGAGGGACGCGTTCCTGGCGTGGTACGACGAGTGGCTGTTCGGCGAGGACTCCTCCTCCTCCCCGGGGGCTGCAGGGGAGGGCCGGGTCGCGAGCAGGAGGAAGGCGGCAGGGCAGGCTGCGACGGGCTTCGCATCTCTCCTGAAGAGCCAGGCCGGTGGGTGGAAGTGCGACGCCTGCCTGGTGTCCAACCCGGTGTCGGCCGTGAAGTGCTTGTCTTGCGAGACCGTCAAGCACGGAGAGGAGGTGAACGCGGCAGCCGCCCCGGGCGCTGCTAGTGGGGTTTCCAAAATTGGAGGCGGCGGTTCCAATGGAGGCTTCACGTTCGGTTCGCCGCCGCCGCCGTCCGCCGCCGCCGCAGCAGCAGCAGCAGCAGCGACAGGACCTACCCTTGTTTTGCCCTTGCCAGGCGCTGCTAAGACGAACGCCGCGGGGGGCTTTGCGCTCGGTTCGCCCTTTGCGCCCGCCGGCGCCGGCGCGCCCACCTCCAAACCGTCTCGTGTTGGCAGCCGGAACTGGAAGATCGCGACACGGGCCGCGACACGGTATTCCCGTGTCGGTGGTAGCTCTCGTGCCTCTTCTCTCCCCCCCGGCGGGCCTGCCGTCATCGAGGACGACGAGGACGAGGGGGTGCGGGTGAACGGCAAGGAGAGCGGAGGAAGCGCAGGGGCGGGTCTGGTCGGTGATCGGGAGCGAGGCCGGGGCGCGTCTGGAGGTGGCGACGGCGGCGCCGGCGCCGGCGGATTTCAGTTCGGGGCCGCCCCACGGCAAAGCAGGAGGCGGCTTGTATCCGCGTCGCCCGTTCGACGCGGGAGTATCTCGGGCGGGGGTGCTGCTGGGAGCCGCGGCCGCGGCGGCAGCGGTGGCGGTATCGGCGACGGTATCGGGGCGGGCAAGGGTAGCGGCGTGTCAACCCAGGCGGGTGCGTTCAGCGGCCTTATGTCGCCGCCGATGGCCGTCCCCCCGGCCGGAGCAGCTAGCGCCCAGCACTTCTTCGCCGCCCCCGGCGGGGGCGGGGGCGGGGGCGGGGGCAGGGATAGCGACGGTAGCGGTGGCGAGGCGGTAGGGCAAGGCCCGGAGGGCGCGACAGCTGCCAGCACTTGGTCTGGAGGTGAGAGAAATTGAAAAGGGGTTTAGTGAGTTCTTTGCCCTCCGGGCACGTGTGGGTGGATCGAATGTCGTCGTCGCGTGCGGTATTCGGCAGTTTTTTATAGCGGCATGCGCTGTGAGCGTGCCGTGGCGTGACGTAACCAAACCTATACGCGGCAGCGAAACCTCCAACAGCTCCTTCCCCCTTTGGACAGCCGTGTAAGTCTACTAATAGTACTGCAACTTCAACCAAAGAGAGAAAGCTTCGTATGGTACGCATACTCTCGTAACTGCAATCTAGTAAACCAGGTATATAATATTATTTATACAAGGCTTTCCTTTGGAGTGGTTGTAAGATGGCAGTTGATATTCTTGCACGAATACAATTTGCTTGTTTTAAATAGTTGGGTTTGGTCTAGTCCGCCAAATCTTGCAGTTGTATGGGGGATTAGTGTGGCCACAATGAGTTGCAATTTTACAGTATATTAAACGCTAGCCTACAGCAAACCGTCCAAATGCAGGCGACGCAAGAAATGTACAGCAGTAGTAAGGTTGTGCCAGTAACTCAGCAATAGCAAATCAGCAACGAACAATACAGAGCGGCAGCCTATACTGTGGCCTACCAGGGTATGCTGGTCCATGGACGAGTCGAAAATGTGTACTTGTTTTTTTCGTCAGACTCGAAGAGGCAACGAAGGCACTCTGCCCTCGTACATAGGGGCGGTGTACGCATGTGCTACTTGTATAGAGCGTACCTTGCGTATTTACTATATACGGTAGAAGTGATCGCGGATCTGTCCCAACCCCACTACCCCCCTATATTGGAGATAAACTGGGCCTTTTGTCCTAGAATACCATGGATAGTTCGGCAACTTTTGTTTTTCCCCCCCCCCCCAGAAAAATGGGGGGAGCTTAACCATAGTATAAAAAGGGTCACAAATGAGGAAGAAAAACAGAATTCGTCACGTGTCATCCTCGTGATCGTAGCAGCGATCGGTCTGTTTGTTATTCTACCTTCCTACAACGTGTGGTTCGTATCTCTTCTTATTTACGGGTACGACTTTCTTGAAGAATTATTTTAAGAATATTTCGCGAGTTTGTGTAAACTACAGAAAAAAGCGTACCTCTTGCGCAGACAGATGGAAAGTGCAAAAAAGAGCAAATATTCACCGGGCAAGTAACAACGCTACACACTACTGCCACTACCTGATGGTCTGTGATTTGTACAGCAACACGCAGCAATAAACGCATACGCGTATGATCACGGAAAACACAGTTCCATCCAGGTAGACACAGTCGATTGGTACTCTTGCTTGCTGCAGTACAGCAGTACATCATGATGAGCTCTGCCTGATACTGGTAGTCTGTATGAGTGTCTCTCTACACGCTCATAAAATGCCGGCTGTACAACAGCAGTACATCATGGCTCTTCTGTCTGATAGTCTGTATGCTGGTGTCTCTCCCTGGAGTTGTACAAATGCCGGCCGTCGAGCAACGCACGCTCTGCTGCAGTACAGCGTACATTATGATGAGCCTGCCTGATACTGGTAGTCTGTATGATGGTGTCTCTCTATACGCTCACAAATGACGGCTGCACAGCAGCAGTACACCATGAGTCTTCTATCTGATGTCCTAATGCTGGTGTCTCTCCCTGGAGCTGTACAAATGCCGGCCTCGAGCAACTGCGTTANTACAGCAACATCGCAGCAATAAACGCATACGCGTATGATCACGGAATACAGCAGTTCCATCCAAGTAGCCACAGTCGATTGAGTACTGCTTGCTCTGCTGCAGTACAGCAGTACATCATGATGAGCTCTGCCTGATACTGGTAGTCTGTATGATAGTGTCTCTCTACACGCTCATAAAATGCCGGCTGTACAACAGCAGTACATCATGCGCTCTTCTGTCTGATAGTCTGTATGCTGGTGTCTCTCCCTGGAGTTGTACAAATGCCGGCCGTCGAGCAACTGCACGCTCTGCTGCAGTACAGCAGTACATTATGATGAGCCCTGCCTGATACTGGTAGTCTGTATGATGGTGTCTCTCTATACGCTCACAAAATGACGGCTGCACAGCAGCAGTACACCATGAGTTCTTCTATCTGATCGTCCTAATGCTGGTGTCTCTCCCTGGAGCTGTACAAATGCCGGCCGTCGAGCAACTGCGTTATGGCAGTTGCACACCAAAAAGCCCGCTGCTTCCGCCCGTTGCTGCTGCTGCATGTATGTAGCTCCACATGACTTGGGCATGCGCTATAGCAGTAGTTATTATTAATACTAGTTGATCGTGTGCTACTGATTGATGTACCTCTGAATCATCAGCTCTGTCTGATAACCTGCAGGCGTGGTGCTGTCAGCAAAAAATGAAAAGCTAAAAGCTAATAGGGGCCATTTGTCACGAAGAACTGTCTTACGGTCCGCTCGTAACGACCGACCCCAGTTTACGTAAATGTATACCAGGTAGTTGTTTATACATGAACTGGTTCCAGCTCCAGGCGATACGTTTCTCCGCCACACTTTTGGCGCCGTGTTTTATGTTTTTGAGAGTTGGAAGACGAATCTTTGTGGCAGGGTTGCTCTCCATGGCAAAACACGAAAAAACGAGCCGGTTACCTTTTGTAAACAAAAAAAAGGATGTTTGATTTATCGAGATGTCTTCTTGATCTCCCTTGATTTTTCGATTTTCTTTCCGGTTATATTTTTATCGTTTTTTTTTTCGATTTTGTGTTCTCCGATTTTTTTTTTTTTTTTTTCCCCCCATTGTTTTTCCATTTTCTTCCAGATTTTGTTGTTTATGGGCCTTTCATTTATGCGTACGACGTTTGATGAAGGGCCTGCAATTCCACGCGAGTCGACGAGGGAAGAAAACGCTGAAATCTTCTCGCGACAAAGATGCAAGGCACGTATATGCCATAGTGGGGAGGGAAGAGAAGAGCCTACTTCGTGACCCCCGATCTGAGTTACGACTAAAGAGGGAGAGAGAAAAGGAGGGCGGAGATAATACATGGAATGGTGGCAACACAAAAAAAAAAAAAAAAACGATCGGGGGACTTGAAGTTTCGTGAATGAAATCCATCATACGAATCGTAATTCAATCAAAGAGCGTGAACAAAAAAATGAAGGGAAGGAACAAAGTCGCCTTTTCAGGTGGGATCTCGGAGCAGCCAGAGAAATGCCGACAGAGGCCTCTCAGAGAAATGACAAGTGGTAGCCCTTGGATGTTTGTACCAGGCATGCGTGGGAAGACATGCGTGTTTGTGCGCTTGTGTGTTTCGTTCGTTTGTTTGCCCTTGTGTTAAAGTTCGTTTCAATCGTTCATGCTTCTTCTACTTTCGGCTTGCGGAAAACATCTAGAAGCTCGTACCGTAGCTGAACAACGATGCCCCCCCCCCCCCGCCCCGGCCCGCGCGCGCATGTGTGGCAGAAATATCTGGCCCTGGTCGGTGAAACCGACATTCTCCCGTCCGCACATTTGTAGGGATGCGAGGGTCCTAGGGTCATGGCGGACTAGCGGCCATCATTGGAAATGAAGTACCGGTCTCCCCGTCCGCCGTCCTGCCCCCCACTGACGCCTCCGCCCCCGTGCGCTCGTGCCCACAAACGCGCAGGGATCGTCTCCCCGCGAGCCATGGATAACCTCACCCCCAGGTCCCGCGCAAAGCGACGGGCCAGCCTGTCCGCGGCGAAGCTCAAGAGGGGGGCGGCGGGGACCGGCAGCAAAGGCATGGCCAAGCCCGAGACGCCGATAGCAGGCGCGGGAGGAGCGGCGGCTTTTAGCACCGTTAGCGACCCCGGCGGCGGTGACATCGGTGGTGGCGGTGGCGTGAACGCTCCGGAGACGTAGGAGGAGGAAGAGGAGGAGGGGGAGGAGGAGGAGGAGGAGGAGGAGGAGGAGGAGGGAGGGTCGAAAAATGTTGCTCCTGCTTTGTTCAGGAGGCAGCCGAAGGGAGCCGAAGGTCCACTGATTGTGCCATGTTTTGCTTGTGCGATAGCTGTAGTCTTAACAGGGGGGCGACCGGTTGAACCCCCTCTTTCTGGGTATGACATTGCTCGAGGGTGATATCGTTTTCGGCTTTTCGGGGCCCTCGTTCTTCTGTAGAAGGAAACGGACAAGCATGGAAGGGAAGGGAGGGGGGGAGGGGGCGGGGGGGGGGGGGGGGGGGTTGCGGCTCTTGGGTAGATGTGGTTGAGCCAGCCCGCTGCTTTAGTTAAAAGTGGGATAGGTGTGGGTTTCTTTGTTTCATTCCTTTTTCTCTCTCTCTTTCTCTCTCTCTCTTGTGTACGTTCGGGGCGCCGCGAGTGCCGAGAGAGGGGGATGGGTTGGGCGTTTATACGTAGCGAGGGGTGTGCGGAGGGTCGATTCGAGTCGGAGCAGCAGCCCGTATACCGGTACGCACACGGTGCGCACAGGCCGGCGTTGGTTAGGACGCGAGATGGGTTTGTTAACGCGCGATGCGGCGGGTTTATAGTAGATAGATCGCTGCAGAAGAAGCCGCGGGCGCTCGTTCTTCTTGATCACGAAAAACGAAGGCTGGAAAAAAAGATGCGAGTGATATATAGCCTGGGCGGTGTAGCACAGTCAGTAGACGTGTCTCGTGTGTACGTCAGGGCTTTTTTTTTTTTCCAAAAAAACTATCGTCCAGCAGTAGTGGCGTCTGCTCTCCGCGGCCTCTTGTTGTGCAGGCAAGGACGGCGAACGTGACGACTGGTCCGTTTGCTCTCCTACGTCTCGCCGGATATCCCCACCACCGCCGCCGCCGCCGCCGCCGCCGCTGCTGCTGCTTAAAAGGCGCTGTGTGCTCGGACGGAGGCAGGCGTTGTACTATGTATGCTGGTATACTATACCAGGTATAGTGTAAGGAGCAGTGACCGACCATCCTCAAGCTCGATCGGTTTGCCTTCGCTAGCGACTTGGAGGCGCCTGAGCTGTGCGTTGGTTTCAGTGGTGGTGGTGCTTGGGGTGGGGGGAAGAAGCCGGAGCGGCGAGCGAGGCGAAGCTGGAATTGGGGGCGCCACGAGTTAGCTTGGCATGTCGTGGCGCATGTATAACCCCAAGGATGAAGGGTGACCCCGTTTAGCAGTGCGCCTTGGCGGGGGCTAACTGCTTGGGATTACGTAGTGTGTGTGTGGCATTTTTTGCGGTATGTACGTGCTGACAATGGTATGTGGGTTAAAAACTCTGAGATGCGAACTAAATATTATTATATCTGGGATACAAAACACGCCTCTACTTGTGAGCACCCTACCTACGTGTGTGGCCGGGTGATCTTGCCGGGTTCCTCTTTGTCCTGTTCTTGTTTTGTTTTTGTTCTGCTCTTCTTATTTATTTGGGGCATTTATTCTACTAACCTCTTACGTACGTACGTACGTACGTACGTACGTACATACGTACGAGTGCGACACTTTCCCCCCCCATTTTGTTTTGTGAATGCATGTTTTTCTCTGCCTTCTCGTATATATACCTGCTGGTACGGTAAACCGTTTGTGACACAAGAACTACTTGCTTGCGTGAATAACTTGCGCAACGCCCCATTTCGCAATGAAGAACCGGTGCGGACACGACACTGACTGGGTGTGTAGAGATTCGTTTTTTGGCGGCTAGGCGTGGGTGATACAATGCGGCCGCTACGACCCGCGCCAAGATGTCCATTACTTCGACCCCGCAGCGGGCCCGTCCCTCTTGGCACCCTGCTCCCATCCACAAGGTGCGGCAGCTCACAACATTTGCCACGACATGCCGCGGCAAGGCGCACGGCGGCAAGCGCCACAGCAACCCTCGCGGCATGTCACGGGGGTAAGGCCCGCGGTAACCATAGCACGCCACGGCAATACCCCCGGCAAGTCCTGCGACGTTTACCGCAGTATCACCCGCGCGGCAAGTCCCGCGACATGCTACTACCGTGGCCAACACCCGCGGCAAGCAGACGCGTGCTACGGCAGAGGTGGTAGCATTTTTTTGGTTGATGCGTTTTCTGAAAATGGTCGGGGGCTCGCCTTATCACCCGAAATCGGTGAACTTGCATCATTCTTGCGTTGCAATAATCATTTTCCAGTATGCTTGCGAGTAGGTCATGGGATTGTTCGTCGGGTACGAGTACTCGTATATATATATAGCACTTTTATTTTCCTCCGAAACAGGGGCGTCCAGAAAAAAGAGAAAACGGCACACCACACCCCCAGAGGTCGGAATAGAAAACCGTTGCAACCGTTGTGATCACATGATGAAAAAAAAAGAAAATGGGGAAAAAAAATATCCTTATTTTCATTTTTTTCACTTGGTTTTTGTAAACCCCTCCCCCCCTAACGAACAAAAAATTCTGTGAGGTGTCGAAAAATAATTTTTCGACCACCCTCGTCCGAAATGGTAGTTTTTTTTTTCGGTGACTTGCTATTAGTATAGAGCTCCTCAAGTGAGGAGCTCGAAAAAAAAAACATGGTGCACCTCTATCGTAGCATGCGTCACAGCACCGCGGTAACATCCGCGGTAAGCCCCCCGGCAAAAACCGCGGCAAGTATCGCGGCAACACCCACGGTAAGTCCCCCGGCAAGCCCCGCGGCGGGTACCGCGGCAAGCCCCGCGGCAACCCCCGCGAAAAGACCCACGGCAACAAGGCTTAATGGCAACAGGGTGCCAGGTGGGCCTCCGGTGGCTCTTGTGGAAGGCCGATTCCACATCTTATACCGTGTGGTGGGAGCAGAGGGTGCCAAACGGGATGGGCCCACCGCAGGGTTAAAATACACCAAATGGGAACAGGGTGCCTGCCAGGTGCGGTCTTTGCCGTGGGGGGCTTGCCGCGGGTGTTGCCGTGGGCATTACCGCGGTACTTTTCCGCCGTACTCTTCTTCGCGGTAACTTCCGCGGGTGTTAACCACTGGAATTGCTACGGGTCTCGTCGTGGGACTTGGTGTGGTGCTTGCCGCGGGGTGTTGCCGCGGGACTTGCCGCGGGTCTTGTCGCGGGGCTCGCCTTGAGCCTTGCCGTGGTACTTGCCGTAGGTGTTTTCCGCGGTTCTTGTCGTGAGCCTCGCCGCGGAAATTGCCGCGGTACTTGCCGCGGGTGCTGCCGTGGGACTTGCCACGGGTCCTGTCGTGGGTCTTGCCGTGGGTCTTGTCGTGGGTCTTGCCGCGGTTCTTGCCGCGGATCTTGTCGCGGGTCTTGCCACGGGTCTTGCCGTGGATCTTCTCGCGGCTCACGTCGCGGGTCTTATCGTGGACGTTTTTACCGTAAACAGTGCCGTGGGGTTTTCCGTGGACATTGCCGCGGACGTTGCGGCGCAGCTTGCCGTGGGATCGCCCATGGTAAGTCCCACGACAATATTCGCGGGCTCAACCAACCGTGGCAAGTCTCGCGGCAGATGCTCTAACCCGTGGGCTTTGCCGCGGAAGGCCGCGGCATGCC
The DNA here is from genome assembly GCA_008828725.1 of Saccharina japonica. Taxonomy (NCBI): domain Eukaryota; class Phaeophyceae; order Laminariales; family Laminariaceae; genus Saccharina; species Saccharina japonica. The sequence continues at coordinate 31,037 of MEHQ01003711.1, read as the reverse complement.
GCGAGCACTGCCGCGGGCACTGTTACGAAGAAGTTAAATAATGTGCCGGCACGCACGCGACGAGAGCGAGCGTCCCTCCATATGGCCAAAACGTTTGCACTTTTGACGGGCCCCTACAACGTTTTTGCAGTTTAACCCGGCCCCTTTCCATCCGGTGACACACCGGACGACTCCCCTCTTGACCCTGATCTCCTGTACGTATTCGATTTTGATCTGTCCAAAAGGCCCCCTCTCTTCGCTACTTCCCCCCCGACTAAAACATGCACAGGGGTTTCCTTTTTTCTTTGGGAATTTCCGTTTTGCTAGTCGTAGTTTTTTTTTGTTTTTTTCGGGGCGGAATGTTTCGGAGTGAACAACGTTGACGCTTATCATTCTGCACATACATTATGTCCCTCTTGTGTCAAAATTAATGAATGCATGCCCTAAAATAGTATGAATTCATAAAAAAAACGTGTCCCTCGAAGAAAGTGAAAACTACTGTAAAATATCGTGTCCTTCGAAGGTGAAAGCTAAGACTAGCGGTACGGCCACGGCTCTGCCCGTGGCGCTAGCCCTGCATTTCCAATAGTAGTATCATATGTATTACCTGGTATGATAGTACTCATATGCTATGACGTACCAACCTGAACGGACATACATGTAAGAACCAATGTGCAGGCCGGTATCGCCCAGGGGGGTTTCCGGTTTGTTCCCCGGGTTGTTGGAGGTATATATTTATGAAATTATTTATGATCCGGGGATGGGACACTATCATCCCCGGATGCGGCGGGACCTCGCCGTTTCCCCAAGAGGCAACTCTCGCCGCGCGCTGGCCCCTTGAGAGCCCCAACCAAAGATGTCGGGAGACAGGACTTTCAACCCTTGACATACAGCAGATTTGCCTTGACATGCCGTGACTGACACCAAATTACTAGGTTTTAGTGTGGAACGCTTCGGCCCTACACCCTTGACAGCGCATGTTTTGACCTTGCTTGACATGTCTCCCGACATGAATGGCCCCAACCCGATAAGCCATCAGCCCGCGGGGTTGGGGTTTCCACATCTTACGGGGCGGTATTGACCCAGGGGGTGTCCGCTTCGTCTCCGTGTTGTTGGGTTTGTAGATGTATGGAAGAAATTATGATCCGGGGATGGGACCTTATCGTCCCCGGGTACGGCGGGACCTCGACGTTGTCCCGAGGGGAAAGTCTCGCTGCGCGCTGGCTCCATGAGCCCCAGCCCAATCAGCCATCGGCCGATGAGGGTGGGATTTCCACACCTTGCGCGGCGGTATCGACCCGGGGGGTGTCTGTTTTCGTCCCTGACCCGTGCCACGATAGAGGTGCACCATGTTTTTTCTGAGCTCCTCACTTAAGGAGCGTCATACCTCACCGAAAACATGTTTTTGAAGGAAAATAAGAGTGCTGCCGGATGAGAAATCTCATGACCAGAGTATACTCTGAAGAATTATTCGTCACAACAATGAAAATTCGACGAGTTTGGGTTAAGGAGCCCGATCGTTCAGAAAACGATTTAGCCGAAAAAGTGCTACCTCTACCGTAGCACACGTCCCTGGATTGTTGGAGTTGTAGATGTATGGAAGCGTGTCTGATCCGGGGATGGGACACTATCGTCCCCGGGTACGGCGGGACCTCGACGTTGTCCCGAGGGGTAACTCTCGCTGCGCGCTAGCTCCATGAGCCTCAGCCCAGTCAGCAATCAGCCGATGGGAGTAGGGTTTCCATACCTTGCGAGGCGGTATCGACCCGGGGAACTCTGCTTTGGCTCCATGAGCCCCAGCCCAACCAGCCAACCAGCAATCAGCCGATGGGCGTGGGGTTTCCAAACCTTGCGAGGCAGTATCGACCCGGGGGAACTCCGTTTTGTCCCCGGATTGTTGAAGTTGTAGATGTATGGAAGGATTTATGATCCGGGGATGGGGCCCTATCATCCCCGGGTGCAGTGGGACCTCGCCGTTTCCCCGAAGGGTAACTCTCGCCGTGCGCTGTCTCCATGAGCGTCAGCCCAACAAGCTATCAGCCCGTGGCGTTGGGTTTTTCATACCTTGCGGGGCGGTATTGACCCGGGAGGTGTCCGCTTCGTCTCCGGTGATATTGGGTTTCTAGATGTATGGAAGGTCTTGTGATCCGGGGATTGGACCTTATCATCCCCGGATGCGGCGGGACCTCGACGTTGTCTGGGGGGGCAACTCTCGCCGTGGTGGTTCCATGAGCCCCAGCCCAATCAGCAATCAGCCCAATTACGGTGTTTCGGTAGACGCAAAAGTCATGCGCAAATCACCGCATATTGAAACTACCTTAATATCTAGAGATTACCGGAACTACTGTACCTTATAAATGGGGACACAGACGGGTATTTTGTTTTGTTTGTGTAACATACTGTGATGAGTTATGATTACTATGTATGGTCCCCCCGGAAATAATTCGCCGCGCGTACGTACGGCCCCTCTTCAAAGACGCACGCTCGTACGGTAGAGGTGCACCTGCATGCAGGACATTTTCTGAGGCTCCTTCCTCACTGGAGGAGCTCTAATACTAACAGTGAGTAATAGTCAGCCACCTGCCTTTGGAGGAAAACAAACGTTCTATTGCACGACGAACAATCTCATGGTCTATAAGTAAACAATTGAAACATACTTCCTCACTGCAGGAGCTCTAATACTAACAGTAAGTAATAGAAAGCCACCTGCCTTTGGAGGAAAACAAAAGTTCTACTACTGCACGACGAACAATCTCATGGTCCATAAGTAAACAATTGAAATATATTAAAAAAAAAAAAAACACGAAAATTCCGCCGAATTTGGGTTAAGGAGGCTTTAACCTTTAATAGGCCATTTTTAGAAACATTTTCGGTCCAAAAGTGCTATTACGGGGGGCCATAGTAAATAGGACCTACGGTATACACAAAAACCTATATATTTATTTAACTTTCCTAACGAAATTTGGTCCTATTTACTATGGGCCTCCGTAATAGCACCTCTATCGTAGCACAAGTCCAAATTCGACTTGTTGGTGGGGGCAACTAACTGGTGCTACGTACTCTTATTCTTATTCTTGTTACGAAGTAGTGTGCTGTCATAACTGACTTGCTGCACAGCATGTGCTCTAGGGTCAACTCTCGGAAGTATTGTTGGCGGCGCACTGCTGCGACCGACTGAACCCCCCCCCGGTTGTTTAGGATTATGTGTTGAGCGGCGATACCGGTGTCTGTGATGTGTATGATAGGCGGGGGTTGTGTGGTAAGACCATGCATGGCTGGCGTATAAAGCAGGAGAAGAGTCTTGTTGGGATGGTATGTGCGTCGGCAGCAGGAGTGAAGCTGGTCAATCGATCGATGCGAATGTTCTCGCAAGCTAGGATCGACGCTCTATACTGCACGGTAAAAAGCCAAGCGAAAGTACCAAAAGAAGCGGTTACAAGATTTCGACGAAGTAGAACTTAAAACGTAAAACACAATTTCAGTATTTAGCAGAGTCAGTCATGATATCCGCATGGCTCACGGGGCGCTCGTTTCGTTGTGCCAATCAAAGTGGCTTACAGTAGTTGACGGATATTATGTGCGCCATACTAACCCGGCCGCAGTTAAACATTTAAAGCGTGCTTTGCACTGATCATCACCAAAATAGAGGAACCCTGCCGGCAGTCGAAGCGGTTCGGTTCAACCCCCTGGCGCGTGTGGCGCGACGGAATCCCTCATTGGGCGCACGGTTGCTGCTCCATTGTCACGATTGTTGAATATATTCACGTCATTGATGTGCATGTCTGCATGCCTCCGTCTCCTCGACGATGACAGCGCTGCGCATTCCATACACTACGGTACATCGGACGACAGGAAGCGTGGTGGCGTGGTGTGACAATATTTGTCCGATATCTACACCTGCCTATACAGGACGTTCATATGATACACCGCTAACGTTACATATCGTAACATGACTTGTTAGAAGTACGCGGCTTCGAACTGAAGGTTTGCTATAATACAGGGAGGCCTGGTTTAACTTACCCGTGTGAAACTCTCCGTTCCCAGTTACTGATAATATAAGAGAAAAACAGACAAAACACCCTCACTAAACCACACGGGAACAATTAATTGCATAATGTCCACACCAGTACAGAACACACTACTAGGGGCCAACACCATACTACTACAGTACATAGAACATCGCACATTGCTCTGTGCTGTTAAGACGTACCTGGTACCAAGTTCCATTTATAGAGCGACAGATAACGACACGCGACAAGAATTGTGGCCCGAACAAAACGAACCGCTGGCCATTGAAGACATACCAAGATTGTTTCTCTCAACCTTTGCCTGCGTACAGTACCGGTAGGTTTTCGCCAGCCTGTAGCCCCCCCAACACCCCCTTGCCTGATCCCTCACTGGGACTCTGGCGCGCATTGGAATCCCTAAACGTCCACGCACATCTCTACTACACTGGTTGTAGCCGATTTCTTTGACTCTTCCTAGTAATAACAAACGTTGTCTCAATACAAGACTGAGAGGGCCCAGCACACAACAGGGGTGAAAAATACGCCGCCACAATTTCGTGACAGCAGCTACTACGGCATTCTATTGCACCTCCTCCGTAGAACGACCAGGGGGGCTGGGAACCTCATATAGGTAAGCCTGCCTACGCTCGCCAGCCATCCTGGGAGTCGTCGTCGTTATCCAACCGGTCGCTGGGTTGACTCGAGTACGTCTCCAACTCCGCCTCATACGCAGCGACTTCCTTGGCGATGTTGCCCACAACCCCCTGGAAGACCTTCACGTCATAGCGGTCCTCGGGAACCTTCGCCAAAAAGAATGGGAGACAGTCCGATACCTGGCGCACACAACATCCGGGGAGGGGGGGAAGGGGGGAAGGAAGAGAGGGTGGACGTTTGGCGAACGAGACACGGCCGACAGTATTCGGAGGAGCCTGCCTGGAGCAAGGTAGACGGAGGGAATTTACTGCGCTATCCTATGCATCATACAGCATATAGCACGCACATCCAATACGGAAACAGATGGAGCAAGCACCGCGATGAAGAGGAGGCCGGAGTACGGTGTGGAAACCTGTGATAGGCTCTGAAGGTGGTGTACAGTGTACAGTATACTATTAATAGTGACAGCAGAACCTCCTTAGATGGCTCTATGCTACCGGTTTTGGGGTTACACAACACCCCGATTTCAATCAGCTTAGCCAAATATATGTGTATATTACTGTTTCTTCTCTGGAAAGGCACTGCGGTACAGTTAAGCTTGAAGGCGTGCGCCGTAGGGGGGAGGGGGGAGGCGCATCCGCCATGTGATCTTACCAATAGCTACTAATAGGCCTGATACACGACAGGGAAGGGATCTGATACACGAAAGGGAAGGAATATGAGTTACGAAAGGGAAGGGGTCTGATTTACGAAAGGGAAGGGGTCTGCTTTACAAAAGGGAAGGGGTCTGAGACACGAAAGGGAAGGGGTCTGAGTTACGAAAGGGAAGGGGTCTGAGACACGGAAGGGAAGGGGTCTGAGACACGAAAGGGAAGGGGTCTGAGTTACGAAAGGGAAGGGGTCTGAGACACGGAAGGAAGGGAGCTGGAAAAGTAGGGCGAAAATACTAACTGGGCCAGTAGACGGGATGGGGGGGGGGGTACGGTGTGATGTAAGCGTCCGTCAGTTTAAGCCGAGGACACCATTGTACGCGGGAGAAACGCTGACGAACACCTCCTGTAGTATGGCATATGGGTGGTAATGGTGAGACGGGGTGTAAAATTAGTCGTCCTACCTTTCCCGAAAAGGAGAAAGACACCGACGTTCGACATTCTGAAAAGCTCTGCTGATTCCTACGATATATATATTCGAAACGACAAGAGGGTAGGGGGGGGAGAAATTACCATGGTAATATTGCTAGAGCACGCCAACAGCTCTCACCGTGCCTCTGCAGCCCAAGTCCACGTTCAGACTCTCCTTCTCGAGAATCTTCAGGTACGACTCATCTTCCAACGTCCTCATCGTCACCGTGCACTGATAAACAGTTAAAAGAAACAGAGCAAAAACAAACGCAAGCATCGTCGGGTGAGTCAACAAAATATAGGTCTAAACCGCACGCGGCATTTGACATAATAGACCACCAACCAACTACGCGGGGAGGAGGGGCGTCCACGCACTGCAGGAGGCTGGGAGTGCCCACCTCGAAACTGCGCAGCTTGTCCTTAATCTCCGAGGGGGAACCTCTGGTCTGGAGGAAGCTCTTACAAGCGCGCTCCCTGTCCGTGTAGAGGTCCTGCGTTGGATCGAGCAGCGGAGGCGTGAAAAAAGGAGTAAACGCTTGGTCGTTACTGCTACCTACCGTATCACACACGAAATGTCGGTTGTCTGAGCTACAAGCACAACCGAACCAGATTGGACACAGATAACGGCGAACTAAGCTTCCAGCACTTGAAATAGATAGAGCGGACGATGGTTCGACGCGGACAGCTTGGCAAAGGACTGTGGAACTCCAAGACACAGAGGCTGAAGAAAGAACAATCGAACCTAAACAGTTCAATATGCGGCAGCACCCCGCTAACTAAATGCTGAACACGATGAGGATGATGCTCTCTCTATAAATAAAACGGCAACAAGAGTGTCGTCGGTACTGCTGTACAAGGACTGCGCTGGATGCTACAGTACTTTACCCGCGGCAGAGGTACAGTCTTACCAGTCAACATACTTAAGTATGCTATCAATAGGACACCGAGGTTCGATCCCTTGACTGGCCGGTATGTTAACGCTAAGCGAGGTCTTGACGCGCAAACAAACAAAGAGTGGGCTCCTACCATATACATAGCGTAGTTGCTCACCTCGTGAGCGAACATGTTCGACTGAACTTTCTCGGGTGCGGCACAGATGATCAAGGTCATCGCACCCAGCGCCCATACGTCCTGGCTAGAACTGGTGCGCACTGAATCCAGCATGCACTCCAGGGGCATGTACCCCACCGTGCCCATCATCTTAGGGCGGCTCTCTCCCAGCTCTGCCCGAAGAAGGGAGGGGGCGGGGAGCATAAGACGTCGAAGGGTAAGCGCGTGCAGGCAAACAAGTCGAGAGCCCATATAACTCACCCGATGAGGTATCGTGACGAAACGCTGACCCCAGAGTGAGAAACATGTGAGAGGACGTGAAAACACAGCCTTTGTTTAGGCGCACGCATGTGTTGCTATTGACTTGGCGTTGCAGAGAACTTGCGGCTCGAACGTTGACTTGGGTTGTGTTTGCATCCAAAAATACTGATACGTATCTACAGCAAGCAGTAGTAGGTTCTCACCCCGTGCGGTTCCGAAGTCGGCTAGCTGCGGCACAAGACTCCCGTTGCTGCCGCGGAACATCAAAATGTTTTGCGGCTTGATGTCTCCGTGGCTAATGCCGTGGGTGTGCATGTGCTCTGCGCCGGCGCCGACCTGCACTACAAATCTGCAGGCGTTCCGGAGCGAGAGAGTGGACCTCGTTACGGAAACTGTATTAACACATAAAAAAATGACACGCCGTGGATTACAGTAGATGCAACTCCCACAAAATCATCGCGAATATAAGCAACAAAAATCCACGTCTCTTGAGCATACGGTACCGGTAAGCATTACGTGGGGACAACTGCAGTTACAGCATGGTGGATCAAAACGATGGAATAACGACACACCGGGGAATACAAACCAAGCTCAGTCCATCTATCAATGCTTCGAATGTTTCGGTGGGAGCATAAACTCCCAATACATATCACCGAAAAAGACACGATATTACTGTTTCTTCTCTGGAAAGGCACTGCGGTACAGTTAAGCTTGAAGGCGTGCGCCGTAGGGGGGAGGGGGGAGGCGCATCCGCCATGTGATCTTACCAATAGCTACTAATAGGCCTGATACACGACAGGGAAGGGATCTGATACACGAAAGGGAAGGAATATGAGTTACGAAAGGGAAGGGGTCTGATTTACGAAAGGGAAGGGGTCTGCTTTACAAAAGGGAAGGGGTCTGAGACACGAAAGGGAAGGGGTCTGAGTTACGAAAGGGAAGGGGTCTGAGACACGGAAGGAAGGGAGCTGGAAAAGTAGGGCGAAAATACTAACTGGGCCAGTAGACGGGATGGGGGGGGGGGTACGGTGTGATGTAAGCGTCCGTCAGTTTAAGCCGAGGACACCATTGTACGCGGGAGAAACGCTGACGAACACCTCCTGTAGTATGGCATATGGGTGGTAATGGTGAGACGGGGTGTAAAATTAGTCGTCCTACCTTTCCCGAAAAGGAGAAAGACACCGACGTTCGACATTCTGAAAAGCTCTGCTGATTCCTACGATATATATATTCGAAACGACAAGAGGGTAGGGGGGGGAGAAATTACCATGGTAATATTGCTAGAGCACGCCAACAGCTCTCACCGTGCCTCTGCAGCCCAAGTCCACGTTCAGACTCTCCTTTTCGAGAATCTTCAGGTACGACTCATCTTCCAACACCCTCATCGTCACTGTGCACTGATAAACAGTTAAAAGAAACGAAGCGAAAACAAACGCAAGCATCGTCGGGTGAGTCAACAAAATATAGGTCTAAACCGCACGCGGCATTTGACATAATAGACCACCAACCAACTACGCGGGGAGGAGGGGCGTCCACGCACTGCAGGAGGCTGGGAGTGCCCACCTCGAAACTGCGCAGCTTGTCCTTAATCTCCGAGGGGGAACCTCTGGTCTGGAGGAAGCTCTTACAAGCGCGCTCCCTGTCCGTGTAGAGGTCCTGCGTTGGATCGAGCAGCGGAGGCGTGAAAAAAGGAGTAAACGCTTGGTCGTTACTGCTACCTACCGTATCACACACGAAATGTCGGTTGTCTGAGCTACAAGCACAACCGAACCAGATTGGACACAGATAACGGCGAACTAAGCTTCCAGCACTTGAAATAGATAGAGCGGACGATGGTTCGACGCGGACAGCTTGGCAAAGGACTGTGGAACTCCAAGACACAGAGGCTGAAGAAAGAACAATCGAACCTAAACAGTTCAATATGCGGCAGCACCCCGCTAACTAAATGCTGAACACGATGAGGATGATGCTCTCTCTATAAATAAAACGGCAACAAGAGTGTCGTCGGTACTGCTGTACAAGGACTGCGCTGGATGCTACAGTACTTTACCCGCGGCAGAGGTACAGTCTTACCAGTCAACATACTTAAGTATGCTATCAATAGGACACCGAGGTTCGATCCCTTGACTGGCCGGTATGTTAACGCTAAGCGAGGTCTTGACGCGTAAACACACAAAGAGTGGCCTCCTACCGTATACATAGCGTAGTTGCTCACCTCGTGAGCGAACATGTTCGACTGAACTTTGTCGGGCGCGGCACAGATGATCAAGGTCATCGCACCCAGCGCCCATACGTCCTGGCTAGAACTGGTGCGCACTGAATCCAGCATGCACTCCAGGGGCATGTACCCCACCGTGCCCATCATCTTAGGGCGGCTCTCTCCCAGCTCTGCCCGAAGAAGGGAGGGGGGGGGGGGGCATTATACGTCGAAGGGAAAGCGCGTGCAGGCAGACAAGTCAACACGGGTGTCAGCCCACAACTTATTACAGTAGAGTGCACCTGGAACTGCGATGCGTGCATGATCAGCCCGTCTTTCGTTTAGTCTTTGCCGCACCACCCGGCATAAGATAGCGTGACGAAAAGATGACCCCAGAGTGAGCAACATGTGAGAGGACGTGAAAACACGTACAACAACCTTTTCGTCAAATTGAGTCTCTAGCTTTTGATTGAGTCTCACGTAGAATTCGAATACGTCAAATAAGCGTGTTTTCGTAAAAAATTAAACCCCATTGCTTAGTCCCAACAAGGGAATCGGAGACACTTTTTTTAACGCATTTCATTAATTATTGTTGTTCTTGACAGTCGGAACATCGATTACATACAGCAGTATGTATAGTACCTGTATGCAAACATCATACGTACGTACGTGGAAACATGGTTTAACGCGCGTATCATCGTATACTGTCTGCTGTACGAGGTATGCCATATTCCTTCTGCACTAGAAACAGTAGTGTACGCGGATTAAGATGGTAAAGACTAACCGGAGGGATTACAGTTCAGGTGTAAGTCTGTATTCATATTATAAAAATCGTAATGCTCTTATTGAGGGCTGGAAGATTCCTTGGGCTCACTGAAAACTAAGTTAAAAGGTCATTTCAATTCTTCAAAATATAATCCTCACATCATTCTATTTTGTCTGCAGATTATTCTGAACATTCGCAGCCCGTTGTTCATCAGTCAACGCATTACCCGTCTATCAGATTTATCGAAACAAACGCTCTGTTATGGTTTCGATCAGAAGGGTTCAGCTGTTCACGATTAATGCGAGCATTGAAAAAAAAAGCTACTCGCGATTACAATAGTATCATTATCATATTTGCCAGCCGACAATGTAGAGCTCAAACGTTGATAACTCATATAACACTCCCGCAAGCAGAAAATCACGGAAACAAAGGAAGTACTAGTAGTAGTAGTAGTAGTAGTAGTAGTAGTAGTAGTAGTAGTAGTAGTAGTAGTAGTACTACTGTAGTAGTACTTGTACTAGTAGTAGTAGTAGTGGTAGTAGTAGCAGTAGTAGTAGAAGTGGGCGGCCGCATTTAAGAAATATTGATTTGGGAAAAATACTCGTACGAGGCTCAGATTAGCACGAATATTGAAACAAATTGGCCGAGAAACATAAAACGTTAGAAACTAAATAAGAAATTCAGCCTCGACCACATCTTGACGTTTCTTAATAGCCCACTGTACTATCTAATGCCACATGTTTTATAGATGAGGACAAAGAAAAGAACCATGAAGGTCTCTTCGTGTCGTTTGTCCGCCATGCTCGGCACGATTTACCAGCCCATAATAATGAACTGAAGTGCAGTGTAGTGCAACAGTATATATAGTATCATACCTAAAGTGTACGTAGGTATGTACCACAGATACCAGGTATTCGCCATCCGATTTGCGTTTTGCACTATGTTCTCATTTACCAGATAGATTTTGTTTGTTCCACGAGACAAGACGCGGCGCGCAGCTTGAGCCAGTAGGAGGTGTGCCGTAAACAGGCAGCGGTGCTGCTGCCGTGTGTGTGGACTCCGGAGACATCCCGCCGAAGGTCGTTATGTTTGCCTCATAGGCACTACTTACGTATGTATACGATACGACGTATCTCGAACGTGTTTGAAGAAATAGTAGGGCCAATAAAAGAAATACAAAACAGGAAACACAAGACGTATAATATGATACAAGTAACTTTTGCGTATAATATACCGCTCATATTATGTTGTTCGTTGTTCGTACCGATACCTGTTGTATTAATAGTCGATATTCCGTTGGACTGTCAAGAACAACAATAATACTGAATGAAATGCGTTAAAAAAAGTGACTCCGATTCCCTTGTTGGGACTAAGCAATGGGTTTCATTTTTTATGATAACACGCTTATTTAACGTACTCGTATTATACGTGAGACTCAATCAAAAGCTAGAGACTCAATTTGACGAAAAGGTTGTTGTCCTTCGTTTAGGCGCACGCACGTGTTGCTACTGACTTGACGTTGCAAAGAGCGCTCGCGAATCGAACGTTGACTTCGTTGGGTTCCCATCCAAGATACTGATACGTATCTACGGCAAGTAGTAGTAGACTCTCACCCCGTGCGGTTCCGAAGTCGGCTAGCTGCGGTACAAGACTCCCATTGCTGCCGCGGAACATCAAAATGTTTTGCGGCTTGATGTCTCCGTGGCTAATGCCGTGGGTGTGCATGTGCTCTGCGCCGGCGCCGACCTGCACTACAAATCTGCAGGCGTTGGAAAGCGAGAGAGATGGCCTCGTTACGGAAATTATGTTGACACATCAAAAAAATGATACGCCGTAGGATACAGTAGATGCAGCTCCCACAAAATCATCGCAAATAGAAGCAACGATAATCCACGTCTCCGGAACATACAGTACAGGTAAATATTTACGTGGGGACAACCGCAGTTATAGCATGGTGGATCACAACGATGGACCAATGACACACCGGGGTATACAAACCAAGCTCAGTCCATCCGTCAATGCTTCGAATGTTTCGGTGGGAGCAGAAACTCCCAATACATATCAGCGAAAACAACCATCCTAGGTAGGAATATATTAAGACGTACGTATTTCATGACAGTTGCAGCATACACTTGCCTGAGAAGCTCAGATATGGCCCAGCGGCCGCTCGAGAGCACGGTGTGGAAGTCGAACTCCGCCTCTGGGAGGAGGATGGGCATTGTGCTCGTCTGCGCGTCGTCGATGGCTACCGCGGTGATGACGTTCGGGTGGGGCACCAGGCTTAGTCTGTACAAAAGAGGCACAAGTGGGGCGGTGCACGTATGAGAGAAAAAAACAGGAACGAACACAGAGATTGGAAGACAGTTTAAGTTGGACAATTGGAAGGCTTCCCATATTTCTTCCAGTCTTGCGTGTTACAATCCACATGATCAGAAGCTACTGTGGCAACAATAAATGCATGCTCAGGATCACTGGCCCTTGTTATATTAGTGTCTGGCGCCCCGTACTCCAATATTTCGACAAGTGGCAGGGTGGACCCCTCCACGGCATTACAGTAGCCGCACGCCCAAATACGCTTGAAATGAACTGAACTGCGTAATATGGCGCGTGCAATACCCCACCCCCCCCCACACCGGTGCCGCTCTTACCGTGCCAGTACCGCCATCTCCACGGTCGCGCTGATTCTCCCTCGCTCACTAGCCCCCTGAAAGAAGAACATAGCAGAAGCGGGTGCATGGGAAAAGCGCGGGTACGGCCGGGTCGGGCTTCGTGCTGGAACACCACACACGAATATAGTAATAGTACATCTCTAGCGGACGGCGTTGCCTGAGTCATCTTCAAACCGTTTTGTGGGGTGTCAAACATACCATGACGACCTGTTCCCGCACCACCGCAACACCGCTTGCCCTACCGAGAGTGACTTGCAGCACATTTCACTTGGTTACTTTCTTTCGGCACCACCGAACTAGTCGTTGTCCTACGGAGGGGGGCCTGCAACAAATAATTCACTCGCGTGCTTTTCTCTCTCTCTCTCTCTCTCCATTTCGATTGCTCGAATCCCTTAAGTTTGGCCTCACCTCCCGAAGCGTCTTGAGCGCAAATTCTCCTGGGAGCACCGCGTGGCGCACTGCCGACACTGTGCCGAACCCTCCCTCGCCTAGCACGTCGACGTCTTCGAGCTGACTGTCCTCGAGGAGGCCGATCTTCGCCGCACGCACCGCGCAGGCTCCTTTGCACGAGACGCTATCCGTGGCCTTGCGAAGGTTGCGCACGAAAAGAGCCTTCAGGTCGCCGGGCCTCATCCGTTCACACATCCTCGGAACCAACGCCTCCACTCCCTGCTCTGGCCGTCCTCGCCCCTGCTGCCCTGACACGACCTCCACAGGTCCCTCCCCAACCGCCTCCAGCACCACCTCTCCCCCTCCCCTGCCTGCGATCCTCGCCTGCAACTCCTCCTCCAGCTCCAATGGGAAACACGTCCTGATGCTGTTCTCTGCAGGCGACAGCAGGTCGACCCCGCTCGACAGGTGGCATGTCGTGGAGTCTCCGTTGTCGCTCAACTCCTCCTCCAGCTCCAATGGGGAACCTGTCATGGTGCTGCTCTCTGCGGGCGACAGCAGGTCGACCTCGCTCGACAGGCGGAATGTCCTGGATCCTTCGTTCCTCTCGACATCGACCGAGTGGGCTTCTCCATCTTGTGCTGTGCAGCCTTCTGGTGACCGAAGCGCTCCCTGGGACGGGACGAGGAGGGGGGGGGGGGTCGGGGAGGAAACGATGGGGGTGATGTATGGCCCATGCTTGGACGGTTTGACTCAGACGAGTATCATGACAGCAAGCACAATCTCCATGACTGTTTAACAGGATATACTTTCCTTCTGTTATCATGCAAGTCTCCTTTCAGGACGACGTTTAGTGCTACAGCACCTTTGGAAAAGCAAGCGGTTGAACACACTTGGTGCAGCAAACTTAGGAAAAGCAAACACCGAAATTGTTTTGATGTTCCAATGAACCGTACAGAGTGTTATACCATATATCCGAAAGACTGCACGGTTAAGAGATCATACACACATTAACATCAAAGCTGCACGGACTAGAGATCACATACACATCAAAGATGCACGGATTCGTATAGAGAGCATACACATCACACAGGACAAGAGCAGGTCGACTAACCTGGGCACGGACAGGCTTCGGGGGCAGCCCGATCGTCCTCACAAGAGCCCAGCATACATCCACCCGCTCCATGCGACATGCGGCGAACCACCGACAGAACCCACTCCGGAAGGTACCACTCCAGCCATCTTCAGGCGTGACACTGGCAAACTGGCACGAGTCCACCATAGTCAAGCCTTGCCCATGAAACGACCACGTTGCGGCATCCAGAGTAGCGGCAATCCCAGCGTCGGGCTCTCGGTGCTGCGGTGAGGCCGGCCAGGAAAGCCTGGGGGGGCATGGCGCAGCGAGAGTTTTCAACGGAATGGGGACTCCAAGCGCGGCTGCTGGGGGGGCTGGGTGTAGCCGGGGCCTCTGAGCTGCGGCTGGCGTTTCCAACGAAGACACGGAAGCTTGATAGTAAACCTCCAGGAAGAAGCTCAGGAGGGGCATGGACGAGTGCCGACCGAGCTGATAGACGTTTGTGACGATTGCACCCGTGGAGTAAGGCCTTGTCTGGACGCACAATACCTGTAAACATACATCGTATAGGTTACAGAGTCGCATGAGAGGGCAACGTCACTTCGGTGGACTCGAATGTCACTACCTTCAGTGAGAGGGTATGCGAGAGCTGTGCCATAGGCTACCATACCATGAAACAAAACACAAAACCAAGAAAGGCAAGATACGAACACCCCCAGGGAGCGAAAAATACAGGACAGGTAAGAACAATCAGAGTATCGGTCATTGCTTGGTTATGTAGGGGGGAGGTGATACACTTGGTGGCCATTACTACTGTAGGAGTCACACAACTAAACGGGCGCACCATGATCCTATCCTATCCTCGATTTTCTTACGCAGCCCCACAGTATAGCCAATTGCAGGGCGACAGTACGCGCCGTGTCAGATCTACATACTACTGTACGTCATAAAGCCTGATACCAGTGAGTACAAGATACCTGAAAGCCGCGCTCTGTTCGCATCTCTGAGACGACACATAACCCTTAAAAAGACTTAAACGACTCACCTTGTCACGCCGAGCGCTTGCGTACAGCCCGACCTCCTCCGCCAGAATCCGCCGTACGTCTACACGTTCCGTGGGACAGGCGACGGACAAACCATTCACACCAATTTGGACGGCGCCATTCCAGCCACCCGCAGGCACGATGATGCTTCTGCTAGACTGGTACACACCCGTCATGGCGGAGCTTTGCGGCAGGCTCAACCAGGTCGTGGTGGCACCTATCGCAGGGATGCTCATCGTCTCGTCGCAGATCCGCTGCAGCGATGCCATTGGAAGGCCAAAGGGGTACGGGTCGACGGGGGCATCGGCTGCCGGAACAAAACGGTTTGAAGAAGAGACCAACGCAGCCGGCATCTCGAACGGAGTCAGCAGGGCCGACGGGGAAGCGTGAGTTAGCGCTGTAGTAGTGGTAGGAGCCGTTATCTGCAGATAAGTCGATAGCCCTACAGGGCGTACAGGGCACAGTCCTACAGGGCAGGGTGGTGCGGCCGCCTCGCTGCTCGCTTGCCGCTTCTCTCCGTCTGTGGACCACAACGCAGCCCGAGCTCGAGCCCAGAAGCTCCACAAGATCCGAGAGATATCGGCAGTCGCCCGCATTATCCTGCGGTAGCGGCGGTTCCTCCTGCTGTTCGGGTTGAAGCGGCGGTAGCGCCGTCTTCGGTGTCTGCTGCCGTACAGGAGGACGCGAATGTTGTCCGCTTTGATGACGTGAGCGACGTACAGGAGCGCCTTCCAGAATGGGGCCATGAACTGATCCGGTAGATTGGTAGCAGAAGCAGGAGGCTCCCACCAGAACCATGTCCACTGCGACCAGCCGTTGTCGTTGCCGTCGTTTCCTGTGCACGCATCGGCCGGGGTAGGCTCTGCTGACACCTGGAGGGGCGTCAACGGGATTGAAAAGTACAGGCAGCTAAGTGTACAACCAACCTCTAAAGAAGAACTGCACTCACATTTTGGAGGAGAAACCACTTGTAATTAGAGTACTACTATTGATAGGGGTTAGGAAGGGCCTCTCCGCCCCAATGGCGGAGATAACATAACATTGGTTTATATAGCGGTTCGTTTGAAGTAATTACGAAACGTATGAGGTGCAGGTATCGATGCATATATACTAACTTTCAACACCATAATCGGTCGACATCCTATTAATAGCTACATACAGTATATTTGTATGGTTAGACGGGATAGTGTATTTGGGGGTAACACACTTATAATTAATACACCCTACATATATACATATGTACATACATATATATAGATACCTGGTACGTGGCATACATTAATGGCGTCTCGTGTTGGTGTTAATTTGTAAAAGGGTACGGGTGGGCAAACTCATTGAATGAACGACTTTAGCTGGATAGTGCTAACTAATGCACTGCTTTTTATAGGAGACGATGCACGGGAAAGGGTTAAGCTCTGTCTGAATTGCCGTAATATGTCAAACACAGACTCGGTGTCTTCAAGCTCTACGACGACACATTATATGTATCTAGGTACGGAGGGGGCTGTTGACGATAAATAAAAATATTTTTACGCGTGCTGCGATAGAGGTATACCTTTTTTTGGCTATTTTTTTTCTGAATGACCAGGCTCCTTGACCCATAACCGTCGGATTTTCGTTCTTGTGTTATGGTTGGGGCCAATAGATTGTTCGTCAGGTCGTTGATATGTTTCTCCAAAATCGGGTTCGGGGCGTGATGTGTAGAGCTTCTTCTTCTTCTTCTTCTTCTTCTTGTGGCCGAAAAGCGCATGGCAGATCTCGGTCGCCATCCTTATAGGCAAGAATTAATGAAAATCCTTACCCTTTCAGACGCGCGTTCATGACGATCTCTCGATCTTCATCCGGCTAGCTTTCCCATACGACTGTGGTTCTGCTTAGGGGGGTAGACAGCAACGAATCAACGCCCACTCAACGTTGAACCCGGCAATCTCTCGTCCGGTCAGCTCGTGAGGAACTCTAATCCCCTAAACCATTAAAAATAAAATCTCTTCAGCTAGTGACAGTGAACGTCTCACCCTACTCATGGAGCTTCGGTCCACAGAGCTTCTCAAGTGACCCCCCTAAAACAAAACATGGCGCACCTCTATCTTAACATGCATCCTGTCAACACTATATTCTACGAAGGTAAAAACCCTTTCAACAATCGCTCGGGACCCAAAGCCATAATATTTTCGTACGCTTATATATACGGGATGATAGAGTATTTGAGGACGAATCTTTTAGAATAGTACTACCCTACAGATGTGTATACCTGGCAGTGACTTCTCGAGTTAGTGTTTCATTAATTCGTTGTTTTTTTGTGGGAGACGATATGCGGGAAAGGGTTAAGCTCTGTCTGAATTGCCGAAATAGGGCCAACACAGACTCGGTGTCTTCAAGCTCTACAACGAAATATTATATGTATCTAGGTACGGAGGGGGCTGTTTATGATAGAAGTCGTCACCTGCTTTAGCGGCGTGTACCAGAGGTGTCGCAGGTCGGTGAATCCCTGGAAACCATCCCGAGTCTCGGAGGGCCACACTTGAACGTTGGGCAGTGCGAGGTCGTGGGGCTGGGCGGCAGTAGTAGGCGAAGTCGGAGCGGCTCCCGCCCACATGCTGTCGACAATGGGAAAGCCAGCGCTCGTGATCCCTGATGGCACCCCTCTT
Source organism: Saccharina japonica (assembly GCA_008828725.1). Taxonomy (NCBI): domain Eukaryota; class Phaeophyceae; order Laminariales; family Laminariaceae; genus Saccharina; species Saccharina japonica. Next base: position 13,177 of record MEHQ01003711.1, on the reverse strand, counting down.
TGCGCGGACATGCTGCCAGATCAGTTTAGGAGCGGCACATTCATAAGGCGTCACGGCACGAGGCACGGCGTAAACTCGATGTTAAGAAAAACTTATCTACGGTACGATATAACTAAAGATCACAGTCTGTCGTAAAATAAGCTCAATGTATTTGTTCTTGTTTGTTGTTGAAAAAAACGTATATTGAGCAGAAAGTAAGAAGCGCAAGGGCTGGGCAGGCAGAGGGAAAGCGAGAGGGAGAGTAAGAGGGAGAGTGAGAGAGAGGCGTGTTCAGAGAGGGGAGGTTATAGAAAGGAACAGAGCGGTAGAGAACAAGACGAACAGAGACGTAGAGAGAGAAGGGGACGGAGGAATGGGAGAAAGGCACTCGACAAACCACGACAGAGCATGCAACCCGGCACAGGCTTCGGCAGAATGCCACGGTCAGGAGAGTTGTTGCCTACGTTCCTGGGCTCCTCACATGGCGAAGTCAATATCTCACAGGCCAAGGCTAACTTCGAACAACTTTGTTTCGCGCCAACCGACCGTCATCCCTAGGTGGTACTAATACTCGTACGCAATCGTGTGTTCGTGTTCCCGTTGCGTTACGGCTGGCTGTGTGTCTCGTGTGGCAACGTTAAGCTGAGGTCATCGTAGAAGCTCTTGGGACGCTTCGTCGGAGAACTGTATCAAAAACGTTAAAACGAGCAGATCCTTAATAAAGTAGAACAGAGCCAGCTAGCTCCGATCTAACCGATCTACATACAATAATAGGTCTACAGTAGACTATCTACTGTAAATGTTTACTCGTAGCAGTTTCCCTTCATGTCTACATAGATAGGATCACCCATCGTGTTATTTTAGATACCCCACCCCCAGCAGGCAAACCTTTGCTTGTGCAAGAGCAGTACGCATCACACGGGTCCCGCCCGGGCAAGCATGGGTACAAGAGCCGTGCCACATGATATACGGCTCACAAAACAGGCATTTGAACTTTTATGCAGGATGCGTATCGTACAGATCACACCCGCTACATATATAGAAGATGGTGCAGCGCCCGTACTTGTGGTGTGTGCAAGAGCTGTGACATGCAGATCTCACCCAGTAAACATTTCACAGATCTGCAATCAGTGATTATGATACTGTATGAATTGCAGGTGCCTATGTATTGTACGGCGTGATGAGTTGGTATGCACGGTGTATGTACGTACTATGATGATAGACTTGTACCCTGCCGGGTACCCGCTGCAAATGGGTACCCGAAGTTATCCGTACCCGTGGCCGCGTACCCTCTTTTTTCAGGATACGTACCCGGGTAGTGCGGGTGCCCGGACAACCTATATCCAATCTTCTACTGGTAGAACGTATTAATCGCCGGGTACTCGGACCCGGTGATTTTTCGTGTCCCTGGTGCGATATCTCTCTGCTCTCACCTTACCTCCTACTGTAGAAGCCCTTATGCAATATCTCAGAAAACGTTGTCGGGGTCTCCAATACGTACAGTGCATCTGGACTCGGGTACCCGGACCCGGGTAATCGGTTACCCGGGTACCCGACATAAACGGGTACCCAGGTACCCGGTGATTTACGTGTCGCCGGTGCGACATCTCTCACCATATATACCTCCTACTCGTAGAGGTGTGCGTGTTGAAGACCTTGAAAACTGTTTCAGAAAACGTTTAGAGGATTTCTAGGAGATGTCGTGAGGGATATCGCACCGGGGACACGGAAAAACAACCTGGTAACAGGGTACCCGAGTACCCGGGTCCAAATACCCGGAGGGTAATAGGTCTTACCCGTACCCGAACGGGAAGTGACAGGTCCGGGTACTACCCGTCGGGTACCCAGGGTGTTAGACGAACGGGGTACAACTCCAGTATGTACCAGGTACAAAGTGAACTGGTCATCGCAGCATACCGATCGATTATCGATTTCTCGATCTCAATCTCGAGCTCGAGCTCGACATCGATGGTCGGATAAAAATCGAGCTCGAGATCAAAATCGAGATCAAAATCGAGCTCAAGAGGTGGACATCGAGATTCAACGATCGCATACCAATATGTACCAGGTACAGTATCATACCAGGTACAGGAGTGCGTATAGTCTAATCGCTTACCAGGTATTATATACCGTATTTTTATCGGTAACCATTTTCAAGCACACGCAAAATGTGCACGTAGGGACGGCGACAGCTCACCTGTCGTCATGCGCAGCAGCGGGCTCCCACGAAGCTGCAGAAGTCGGTGTAGGCCTCCTGCCCAGGAGCAGTACTGCGGCGGTAGATGTCGAGGTGAAGGCCTTCAGTATCCTCATCCTTCCCACGCTGTTGAAGTACAAAAGTACCGGTACCTGGTACGAAACAAGGAAAGAGAGAAAAGTAGAGGCAATTGTTTTTTCAAGTTGTTTTTGCTCCTCACGAATCGTGCCAAATCGTTTTTTTTTTTTTGTGAAACAAACCTGCGCGTAGGAGGTGCCCCGCAGATGAGCCAGCGAGCCAGCGAAGTGCTCATACGCCAAACTAAGCAGCGGCAGCGGTCAATAACATGTGCATCTCTCGATTCGGTAGGACGAGAAAGCCTCAGCACGGACACTGGACGCGCTGGGTGTCGATGGGTAGAAACAACATTTCGAGCAATTTTATGAAGAGCGCAGCATCTGTATACTGTGGGTAGTACAGTACTGTTGTAGTGATACGTTTCAGACGCGTGAAAGCGATGCTGTACGAGTACGAGTACCAGGCGAGCAGTGCTGCCGAGAGTGTCGAGAAGAGAGGCAGCCCGATGCGCAGGGAGATGGAGCAACCACACCACACGTACATGACAGACCAACTCGTGGTTCGCTTGAGAAGTTCGACAGGCCATCTATCGATGTGCCTGCTGTAAAGCGCGGGAGGGCTCGTTCGTTCGCGCGCAAATTGAACACCCCTCGGGCAAAACAACTTAGTTTTAGACTCCTTCTCGCGGCCTTTTGCTTGTTCTCACCTATACAATAGAAGCACGAGTAGGTGTATGTAGAACTGCAGACCCAGCGTACAGTCACAGGTCTTGTGGTGCGAGACAGCGTATAACAGCAGACTCAGTAGGAGCGCACCAGGTTGTCGGTCGATTCAGCTGATGATGTCCCGGGTACTGGAACGAGAAGCAGCGGCCGGTGTCGCGGCTCTCGTACTTACGCCAGTGGACCCCTTTCCCCCCCGACGTCACAGAAATAATAATAACATGCAATATCGAAGGATATACAAGAAGCATAATATTTCTAGTAAAGTACAGAAAGGAAGAAATATGAGTTTTGTTGTCCACCGACGGAATTACCTTTAATAGTCATGGGCTCTACCGACGTTTATTTCCATAAGAGACAAGGGTACAGGAGAGAGATGCTCACTTTCGCAGTGCCTTAGCTTGACGTGCATAGCTGCGCCGGGCACAGCAGAGTTGATACACGATATTGCCCACTGCCGAGTGGTAGGCCTAGTCGAGGCCTACCGTGTGGTTTTCTCCCGCCCACCCGCCCCTTTCTTCTTTCGAAGGTACGGTGGAAAGGAGAGGCCATACGCGGTGTTGGTCACACCGTATATATTATTGTATTGTTGCGATTGACTGGTAGCGATTCCGGGGTTCACTCAGCGGGGTATGTCAATGGTTTTCTACCATTGGGGTCTGGTCGTCCGAGACTGCGTGTGTTAGGGCCCCGGCCAGGGGGTGGGTGGGGGGGGGGGGCTCCCGGGTACTGGAACGAGATTCAGCGGCCGGTGTCGCGGCTCTCGTACTACGCCAGTGGACCCCCCCCTCCCCTCGACGTCGCAGAGAATAATAATGACATGACAATTCGAAGGATATACAACAAAGAGGTAAAAAGTGGTACATATATAGGTTTTTGTCTGTACCGTAGGTCGTATTTACTATACCCCCCCCCGTATTAGTAGCGTCGGCTACACGAATCAGCACCGGGGACTGTCCGCGGGGTAGGGTAGGTGTCCGAACCACAATAATAAGACACACGAGCATTATGATGGCACTTGTTGTATAATGCCGCAGACCGTACGCTCTTCAAACGCAATTCGTCATTGCCGTTTTTTCTGTCACTATACTACACGTACATACTAATAGGGCCCGAAAAGGGGTAATTCGTACGTACGTACTGTACTATACTGTATAGGGCAGCAATACGGTAGTAGCTTTCTTACAAGCGCTCGTTTTTCTAATACATAGTGGGTGTCCTGTACTGTAGGTACATACTGTACAGCTGTAGGTACTACCGTGGACTTAGATCCGACTGGAAATACTTGCGAATCACGCTGCGGGAGGAAAGGAGGGGGGGGGGGGGGGGGGAGGTCTCGACCGCGCGCGTGTGTGTGCAGGAAAAGTAAAGTGTTGCTGAGTCTTTCGCGGGAGGCACCCTGCGATGCTTGCCTACTTTACTGCTACTAAAACTGTACTGTCTTGTGACACCTGTTTGTTTCTCTTCTTTTTTATACAGTGCAGGACACCTACTGTTACAGTAAGAAACAGGACAGCTGGCCCAGACTGAATTTCTTTATGCGCGAAAGGGTGCTTTCTACACTGATACCAAGATCACGACGCTCGAATTTCTAATTCTCCTCTAAATATCAGCGTGGCTTTTGTATTATCCTGTTTCTCATTGTAGGTGTTCTGTGCTGCAGTATTTTTGTTCTCAGCCTGTTTTTGTAGCCCCTGAAAAAGGGCTGTCTGTCTGTGTAGCCGGCAGCGTTAAAAACTTCAGGCTCTTATTGAACGGGTCTACGGCTCCTCGCGTCGGGGTCTAGAGGCTGCTTGCAACGAAAAAGTGCCACAGGCCCCAGGCTCACTACTGATTTATGTCTGTCTGTCGTGTTCACTTTCGAGCAAAAACGTGCTGCTGCTGCTGCTTGTTGGTGGAAAGAAGGTGGTTTCTGTTTGTTTTTGTTATTACATTATCACAGTAATTAATAGAGATTTTGGGCTTGGCGGTGATGCTGGTGGTGTGACTTGGGGTTGTTTCTGTGGGCCGACAACCCCCTCGGGACATACATCATTTTACAGCCTGCCTGTCATGATACCTCGGTTCAACCTTTCTTTAGGGGGTGTATGTGCCATTGTGACAGTCCTTTACAACTGCTGCTGCTGCTGCTGCTGTGTAGTAGTAGTAGTAGTAGTAGTAGTAGTAGTAGTAGTAGTAGTAGTAGTAGTAGTAGTAGTAGTAGTAGTAGTAGTAGTAGTAGTAGTAGTAGTAGTAGTAGTAGCAGTAGTAGAGTAGTAGCAGTAGTAGTAGTAGTAGTAGTAGCGAGTAGTAGCTAGTACGTAGTAGCTAGTAGTAGCAAGTAGTAGTAGTAGTAGTAGTAGTGTAGTAGTAGTAGGTAGTAGTAGAGTAAAGTAGTAGTAGTAGTAGCAGTAGTAGTAGTAGTAGTAGTAGTAGTAGTACATAGTAGTAGTAGTAGAGTAGTAGAGTAGTAGTAGTAGTAAGTAGTAGTAGTAGTAGTAGTAGTAGTAGTAGTAGTAGTTTATAGTAGTAGTAGTAGTAGTAGTAGTAGTAGTAGTAGTAGTAGTAGTAGTGAGAATAGTAGTAGTAGTAGAAGATAGAGTAGTAGTAGTAGTAGCTAGTAATAGTAGTAGTAGAAGAATGAGTAGTAGTGGTAGTAGTAGTAGTAGTAGTAGTAGTAGTAGTAGTAGTAGTAGTAGTAGTAGTAGTAGTCGTAGTAGTAGTAGTGGTAGTAGTGGTAGTGGTAGTAGTAGTAGTCGTAGTAGTAGTAGTAGGAGTAGTAGCGGTAGTAGTAGTAGCAGTAGTAGTAGT